>JAREIK010003032.1:184861-215657 GCA_029783825.1 Sapria himalayana | reverse complement strand
AAGTACATATATCAACTACATCTTATCTATGACACTATAATCTCTCATTAAGTATAAAATTTTATCTCATGAAAATCTAATATATCAGGCCTTCATGTAAAACTACAACTAAAAATACTCATTGAGCTGAGTGATTCACATATCATCTTCTTTAACAACAAGAATATTATGCACATATACAATTAATAAAATCAACCAACTAAAAATTCACATATCAAGCACTCCATTACTATTTAAGTTATACAATATCTTTTATAAATAATATTCAAAATTTAGATAGTTACTCGATATATACACACATATATCTTTTATTATTACCATGAATAAATATAATCATGTATAGCTCATGTATCAATCATCTATTAGATGATGCCAGCTCTATACTAATATCATTTTGAAAATTGGAAAAAAATATCTTGAAAATTCTCAATAAATAAAAAAATGAACTCTCACAATAAGAGTCACCTTAAAATTATCTACATTCTTATCTGAATAAATTATTACAATAAAAAAATCACAAACAACCAATAACAACCAATCATGTGTGTCAATGTACAATTCCTAGATCTAATTGATGTTGATATTTTCTCTACTAGCATAGTTTAATAATATCTAAGATAATATAATACTTCATAAAAAAAATTTGAGTATCATAGTATTAATAGAAGGAATAATAAAAGAGATTAAAGAAATAAAAAAACATAAGAATAATAATAAATATGAATTAGAGTATTATGGAGAACAACATTTTAATTTCATCCAAAAAATAATCAAAAGATCATAATCAAAAAAAATTAACTTAAATTTATCTAGCTTCTCGAGAGACTCTCTCTATGTTAAACAAGTTGTTTATATTATTTTTTTCCTAATATAAACCTTTTTTATTCCTATATAATCAACTCTCCTCATTATCAACTGATTCTATGTTGGGAGAAGACAAATTTTTATATAATCAACTCTTTTCAAGAAAGTTATCAGATCATCTGGATTTGAAAATAAATCATTATTAGCAAGGAAATGCCTTCACTTGTGCCTACACCTATCTCAATTCTCATGAGAAATGCCTTTTAAAATTATGGTTTGAACACAAATTTTATAAGAACAATTATAAATGTTCAAAGAAAATAACCATTTAAAATAGATAAAAATTTTGAGATAACACATTCATTTATATTTTCTTATACCTTTATTCAACAAGATTATGACATATGAAATTATGTGTTGCTTTCCCTATAATGTGTTTCTTTTTATTTGATAATGCAATATGATTTTAAAAGAGACCCAATATTATATGTCACATATGACTATTCTTCATTGATGTCAAAGCCCAAATATTAATTATAAAGAGCCACATTTTTTTAACTAACAAAAACTTACATCCATAATTAAGTTAATAAATAAAAATTTTATACCAATTTTAAACATTGTTAAGGGCCCACAACATAATCATGATACCTAATTCCCCTTCCCAATGAAAAAAAGGATGGCCCTACCAAAAAATGAAAAGAAACCCCAAGGAACCTGACATTGTCATCCCATGATTGTTAACCTAACCTTCATAGTCGACATAATAGTTGAAAATTAGGAAGCAAAATGGCTTAAAATTTAATTGCTTTAGTTTCACTCTGACATGTCAGTCTCAAGTTCATAAGTAGAGAGAATAAGACATTGATTATACATCATCATCATACTAGCTGTATGGCAAGAATCCATGGGATCTCGCAACTGATTGCTGATTATGACAAGAGAAAACATATTAGCAAGCTCAGGTCAATCAAATGACAAAGATAAGAAAGGAGATGTGTATTAGCTTTCTATAAAGAATTGCTCACTAAAATAATTTTTTCATTTTATCATTTGTGGGTAATAGAAAAAAGGACCTTGAAAAAATTTAGCTGATTTATCATTCAAGAGAACACACCAAAAGACTAATTACTTCCAAAATAACTCTTTCACAATAATAATTAATGAAAATCACACTAGGGATATTGAAAATTGGAGAAATCAATCACAAAATATCCAATTTGAATGAAATCAGTCTTTGGTGATGACAGTACAAATATTCATATGAATGTTTGGGTGAAATGGAAAATTAAGTGCCTTTAAAATCCTATTTCAATGGAGGTAGTAATGATAAGCAACAACAGTAAAGGCTGCTAGTGTGACTGAAATAGTATGGTCAGATTCAGGTATAACTATGATACAAGTTAAATTTGAAGTAAAACAAAGAGGAACATTTTATTTATCATTAAATCAACATGGTTAGACATTTAGTATATAAAGAATCACATATATTAAGCACCCTTTCGATCCTAGAAGCACTCTTAAACTAGACAACTTGAGATAAATTATGAAATGTATATACATATGCATCAATAAATAAATAAGATGGAATTGGAAAATCATATCAAAGATTATTCCTTGCCAACAGAAGAAGAAAAAGAAGTAATGGAAAAAAGCTTTTATAGTTATATATAAAATAAGATACATTTATTTATAGTTATATGTTATTATACATATAATATATATAGCTATTAATATTTTTATATATTTAAACATATAGTTATATATAAATATATTCATATAAATAGTTATACATAAAAATATAAAGTTATAAATAAATATATAGATTTACATATATGGATACACAGTTATAAATATAGTTATATTTAATGTTGTAGAGTGTTATATAGTTATAAAAATATTTATATATAGGTATACAAATATTTATATATAGTTATAAACATATAGTTAAATATAATGTTGTATATTATTATACATGTGACACCCCATTTCCCAGGGGGTCCCATTCATAATATCACATAATATAGTGTGCAATAAAATAAATTTTTCTCAAATGTACAATACATTTTTTTCATTTTAAATTTTATTTGCTTAGTAGAAGAAAGAAAACAAACAACATATTATTTAAGCCACAACCAGCTTTCCGTCACATGTGCGATCCTGTATGTGGATCTGTCATTTGTCCTGGACCCGTACCTGAAAAGGAGTCCCACAACGAAGTAAGCAAAGCTTAGTTGGGTAAACTCCTTCAGAGTTACTCCCGACCTAAGTGCACGTAAAAATGTCATGAATATATATCAACACTCATTCAAGTATAATATTTATATGAATGCAATTATAGATGAAATGTTTATATGCCCATATTCTTGAGTCTCATCGACTCCCTCATATATGCGGAAGCCAAGTGTCACATATTATATATCTGGATATATATATGTATATATGCATATACATACATACATATATATATATATATATATATATATACACAAAATTATGAAATATTTATTCAGAAAAATATTTATATGTGAAATATTTATTTTTTTTGAAATTATTCCGAAAAATATGGACTTCCTCTGAAAAACATATTGGATATTTATCTGAATAAAATATGATTTTCTTGGATTTACTCAGAGAAATAAACATCACCGTAACTCTGCCTGGATGTTGTCCCAATTCATGTTCGCAATCTATAATAACCATGTACCAAATAAAATTCCACGCAACTAAGTCTGGACATTGTCTCAATTCGAGTTTGCTAAATACCATCCATATACCTTTATATATATATATATATATATTATATATATCATGCACCCACCCATGTATATGGAATGTTCCCATGCATATGAAATGTAATTATGTCATTTCCAATTTAACCCATATTCCGGACTTAATTATAACAATCCAATCCAATTTGTCTCGTACTAATTTTTATTAAACGAATTACCGAAACTTTTCACCATTTACTTATTTCTAATAAAATTTCTAACAATTCGAATTGGAATACAAAACATGACCATTTCTGGCCATTAAATAGAAAGAAATTCTAATAAGAGAAAAGTGCTATATTTCATACAATTTAATATGAACTTTATAAATTTGATATCAATGTGAAGATCTCTTCATGTGGAGTAACTTTAGTTATTTGACTATTTCATTCTGATTCCAGAATAATCCATTACGATTAAAAGAAAATTCACGGATATTTTTTTTCTGTACTCTCTCCCTCCGGCGCCAAACTTTTTTTTCAGCTTTTCTCTCGTTTTTCGGATTCCTAACATTTCTTTTTTTTTAATTTAATTATTATTTATTATCATTAATTAATAATATTAATAATTTTTTTTGTTGACACCTGGATAGCCGATGGACCACTCGCGCAGGCACAATCACGTGCAGATGACGTGGCGAGGTCTTTCAGTTGAGCAAAATTTTTTTTATAATATGTATATATTCTAATAATTATGTAATTAAATAAAAATATAACAAATTCTAATTTTATCATAATTTAACGAAATTTGACACCATAACTATATTTTCTAAGATGAATTCAATAAAGGCATCCATTTTATCATTATGGCTCTAAAATTTTCAGGTTATTTCTATTATTGCAAAATTACCATTTTGCCCTTTTTTCAGAAATCAAATTATGTTTGTTATTTATTAATTTTTTTGGGATTTCACAATCCCTCCACCTTAAAGAATTTGGTCCCGAAATTCCCACAATTACACCTTTACACGTATAAACATATTATAAAGTTAAATAATTATTAAATTACTAAAATACATACCTTAATTTTCAAATAAAAAAGGATAAGCAACACGCATCATGTCTTCAAGTTCCCATGTTGCTTCTTCTATTCCTTGATGCTGTCATATTACTTTTACTAATCTCATAGTTTTGCATCGCAAAACTTGATCTCGACCATCAATGATTCACACTGCCATATTTCTTTAAATGCATCAATAACTAGTTCGACCCAATCCATTACATGAGTTGGATCAAAAATATATTTTCTAAGCATAGAGAAGTGAAATATCTCATGGACACCAGATAAATATGGCGGTAATGCCCAATCAATAAGCAACCAAACCTACCTTCTCGAGTATTTCGAAAGGCCCAATATATCTTAGTGATAACTTTTCATGCTTGCCAAATCTGATTACTCCCATTTTTGGTATCACTTTCAAGAAAACATGATCTCCCCCTTCAAATTCTAGGGGTCATCTTCATTTATCAGCATAACTTTTCTGTCGGCTTTGTGCTGTAAGAAGATGTCATCGTATCAAAACTACTTTCTCTGAGGTATCTCTAATCACATCTGGACCTGTGATGGATTGGTCTCCCACCTCAGCCCAACAAACTAGAGATCGACGTGGCCTTTCATATAATGCTTCATATGATTCCATTTGGATACTTGCCTAATAACTATCATTATAGGCAAACTCAACCAAAGGTAGATGTTCTTCTCAGCTACCCTTGAAATCTAAACAACATGCTCGCAACATATCTTCTAAAACTTGAATGGTTCTTTTCGACTGACCATCTATTTGTGGATGGAAAGTAGTGCTCATTATCAACTGTGTTCTCATTGCTTTCTGAAAACTCTTCCAAAAATGAGCCGTAAATCGGGGTTCTCTATTTGATACAATAGATACTAGTATTCCATGTAATCAGATAATTTCTCGTATGTATAACCTGCATAATTCTTCACATGTGAATGTCATTCGCATTGCTAGAAAATGTGTGGACTTTGTAAGCCGATCCACAATTACCCACACAACATCTTGTTTTCGTGATGTCTGTGGCAAGTGAGTCACATAATCCATCATGATATGCTCTCATTTCCACTCTGCTACCTCCAAAGGCTGGAGTAATCCTACTGGCCTCTGATGCTCAACCTTTATCTGCTGACACGTGGGGGATCATCGAACAAAATCTCCAATATGTCTCTTAATCCCATTCCAAAAATACTGGCGACGAAGATCATTATACATCTTTGTGCCACCTGGATGTACTCTAAATAAGAATAATAAAATTCCATAAGAATCTCCTCTCTCAATTCCACTATCTATGGAACCATAATTTGTTCCCTAAACCGAAGACTATCATCCATATGAATAGTCCAACCTTCATTGCACGTACCAGTCTCTACTCGGTTCTTTATAGATAATATTTCTGCATCTTGTTTCTGCATCTCAATCACCTTATTTAATAGTGAATGTATAGCTACTAGACTCTCGATAACAGCCTGACTTCGACTTCTATATTGTAAACTGAATCAACCCACAGTTTCAAGCATATTTCAATATCGCGAAGCTATACTAGTTAGTGCACCTCATGACTTTCGACTAAGTGCATCATCCACCACCATTGCCTTACCTAGATGGTAATGCAAAGTAAAATCATAATCTTCTAGATACTCCATCCATCGACGGTGTCTCATGTTAAGATCTAGTTGTGTAAAGATATATTTCAGACTTTTATGATCTGAATATACCTCAAATTGCTCTCCATACAAATAGTGGCGCTATATTTTTAAAGCAAAGACTATAGCCACTAATTCTATATCATGTGTGGGGTAATTTCTCTCATGATTCTTTAACTATCTTGAACCATAAGCTAGCACTCTCCAGATTGCATCAGAACACATCCCAATCCATCTTTTGAAGCATCACAATACATTGTATATTTTTGCCCCCTATCCGGAATTATCAGAATAGGCACTGAAGTAAGCCTCCTTTTCAATTCCTGGAATGTCTTTTCACATGAATCAGTCCACTCATACTTGACTTCTTTCCTGGTCATTCTAGTCATTGGAGCATCTAACCATGAAAAATTCTCAATAAACCTTCTGTAATACCCAGCCAATCCCTGGAATACTTGACACTACATGAATTATCTGTAATACTTGACTTTTGTAATACATATTTCAAAAACTGACTTTGGCCTCTCCCGACTCATGACTGCCTTAACTTTTTCAGCATCCATTCAGATATCTGTAGTTGACACTACATGTCCCAAAAATTTTACTCCTGTCAACCAAAAGTCATATTTACCAAACTTGGCATACAACTTATGTTCTCTCAATGTTTGGAGAACAATATGTAAATGATCCTCATGCTCTCCTTTAGACTGAGAATAAATCAAAATATCATTCACAAAAATAACAATAAAATAATCTAAATATGGCTGAAATATTCTATGCATAAGATCCATGAATGCTGCTAGCTCATTCGTTAATCCGAAAGGCATTATTGTAAACTCAAATTGCCCATATCATGTTTTAAATGCTGTCTTAGGGAGTCAGCATTTCTAACTCGTAACTGGTGATGTTCAGTATGATGATCTATTTTGGAAAAGACCTGTGCCCCTTTTAACTGGTCAAATAAATCATTAATCCTTGGTAATGGATATCGATTCTTTATTGTAAACCTATTCAATTGTCTATAATCAATTCACAGTCGAAGGGATTTATCATTCTTTTTTGCAAATAAAATTGGGGCACCCCAAGGTGAAGTGTTGGGTCTAATAAAACCCTTGTCCAACAAATCTTATATTTTGACCTTGAGTTTTTGAAATTCAATCGGTGCTATCATATGTGGAGTCATAGAAATGGGTGATGTACCAGGATGTAACTCAATACAAGAATCCACATTCTTGTGCGGGGGTAATCCTGGTAATTCATCAGGAAAAACATCCTCAGATTCACAAACTATCCGAGGAAGATTCATATTCAAAATCTCTTCTTCTTCTAGGGTGAGACATGCCAGCTAACCCATAAGTTGTCTATGCCATTTGGAATCATACATAATATGGGGTAAAGCATCAATCTTATTCCCCTGAAATATAACACATATATCGTCTGGTGTGTGGATAAAAATTTTTCTACGATCACAAATAATAATGACCTAATGTGCTGTTAACCAGTCCATGCCAAGAATTACATCAAAATCCGGCATGTCCATGACTTTAATATTTGCCATGAATATAATCCCCAAGATTTCTAACTCACAATCTCGATATATCTGACTAATTTTCACCTTAGATCCCAAAGGAGAAGGCACATGCAATTACTTGTCCAAGTTTTTAACTCTTAATCCCAATTCATTCACATATGATGTAGAAATAAACGAATGTGATGCACCAAAATCAAATAGAACTTTTTCCCATAAATGAAAAAGCAAGAAAGTATCTTGTACTACTGACTGATCTATCCTCTCCATCTATGGGGTAATTGCATATACATGCCTTTGGGTCCTCAAAGTCTCGATATGTGAGCTCTCACCTCGACCTTGACCCATGCCTTGGCCTCCATTATATGCTTGTAGAGTAGGAGATATTTGTTGAGTACCCCGAGATTGCACCAAATTCCTTGGACCCATACTAGAGAAAGGAGGAATAAATCGTGTTTGTGTATTTTCCACGAATTTCTGTGACTGTGATGCCTCATAATTCTATAATTCTTGCTTTCATGGATACTCCTATTTCCAATGTCCAGGCTGATGACATAAAAAACAATTTTTCTATCTAATTTGGCTAGAATTTTTAGTCTGGCTTTGGCCTTGATAATCACGACCTTGTCCAAAAAATCTTTGTGGGATAAATGGTCTCTACTACTTTCCAAAAAAATATTGATTCTCTTTTCTCTTTTCACTAGCACTTCCACTCATTTCCTGGATATTTCGTGCATCCTCAACCTCATGCTCGATGGCTAAAGATGTCTTAACCATTGAATCCATATCTTTGATAAGAAATCACACAATCTTGCCTCGGATGGACAATTTTAATCTATCTTCAAATTTTTGAACCTTAGTCACATTAGTAGCCACATAATCATTCCCAAAACATGTCAACTCGGTGAATTTGGCCACGTAGTCTAACATCATCATATTTCCTTATTTAAATTCAAGGAATTCTCGGGCCTTGGCATGTCTAGCTGAAGTCAGAAAATATTTTTCCATAAATAGTTCTTTGAATTCTTCCCATGTCATTGCCTCTATTTTCTTCGAGGCCTTGATCCAATCCCACCAAATTTGCGACACACCCTCTAGCTAAAATGCTGCTAGCTAGATCTTGGTAGTATTGGAAGTGATTTCCATTGAATCTAAGATTTTATCAACTTGTCGAAACCAATGATCTGTCGCCATTGGGTCTCCTCTCCCCATAAATATTGGGGGATGATGTGCCTTGAACTTTTGGAGGTTACTTGATCCTTCTTGACATCTAGTTGCACTAGTTTATGCAACCCTCGCAACATCAACACCCACAGCCTCTATCATAGCCTACTGATCAAAGAAGGCTGGGGATTGATCCTCATTTCCTGAACATCCCCGGTGTCCTCGTTCTCTACTTGTCATCTACATAAGTCAAATAATAATATATGAATCATATTTATTTCCTATTATTAGTGCACATGCCAACTAATAATAGTCTTTTCATTTCGAAAATATTATTTCATTTTTTAAACCACTAAGGTTATGTTTTTTACCATAGTGTTTTTTTTTCTGAGTATTAGATATTTATATATCTAAACTTTCCTACGACATTATGAAACTTGTACCAATTTCTGAGTTATAGGTAATCGTATACCTTACCTCTGATACCAATCTGTGACACCCCATTTCCCAGGGGGTCCCATTCATTTCATCACACAATACAATATACAATAAAATAAAATTTTCTTAAATGTACAATACATTTTTTTCATTTTACATTTTATTTGCTCAGTGGAAGAAAGAAAACACACAACATATTATTTAAGCCACAACTGGCTTTCCTTCACATGTGCGATCTCGTATGTGGATCTGTCATCTATTCTGGACCCATACCTGAAAAGGGGCCCCACAACGGAGTGAGAAAAGCTCGGTAGGGTAAACTTTTTCAGAGTCACTCTCTATTTAAGTGCACGTAAAACATCATGAATATATATCAACACCCATTCAAGTACAATATTTATATGAATGCAATTATGGATAAAATATTTATATGCCCATATTCTTGAGTCTCATCGATTCTCTCACACTTGCCGAAGCCAAGTGTAACATATTGTATATCTAGATATATATATATATATATATATATATATATGTATATATATCTATAGATATATTTATTTTTTTGGAATTATTCCGAAAAATATGGACCTCCTCCGAAAAACATATTGGATATTTATCCGAATAAAATATGATTTTCTTAGATTTACTCCAAAAAATAAACACCACCGTAACTCTGCATGGACGTTATCCCAATTCGAGTTCACAATCTATAATAACCATGTACCAAATAAAATCTTGCATAACTCAATCTAGACGTTGTCCCAATTCGAGTTCACTAAATACCATCCATATACCTTTATATATATATATATATATATATATATCATGCACCCACCCATGTATATGGAATATTCCCGTGCACATGAAATACAATTATACTATTTCCAATTTAATCCATGTTCCAGACACAATTATAACAATCCAAATCCAATTCATCTTGTACTAATTTTTACTAAATAAATTACCAAAACCTTTCACCAATTACTTATTTCCAATAAAATTTCTAACAATTCGAATTGAAATACAAAACATGATCTTTTCTTTCCATTAAAATAGAAAGAAAATCTGAAAAGAGAAAAACATTACCTTCCGGAAAATTTCATAGAAACTTTATAAATTTGATATCAATGTGAATATCTTGTTGTGTAGAGTAACTTTAGTTCTTGGACTACTTTATTTTGATTCCAGAATAATCCATTATGATTAAAAAAAATTCACGGATATTTTTTTTTCTATAATCTCTCCCTCTAGTGCCAAACTTTTTTTTCGACTTTTATCCTATTTTCTGGATTCCTAATGTTTTATTTTTTTTAAATTTATTATTTATTTATTATCATTAATTAATAATATTATTAATTTTTTTTGACACCTGGATAGCCGATGGACTGCCTGCGCATGCACAGCCACGTGTGGATGATGAGGCAGGGTCTTTTGGTTGAGCAAATTTTTTTTTATAATATATATATATTCTAATAATTATTTAATTAAATAAAAATATAACAAATTCTGATTTTCTCAGAATTTTACGAAATTTGACACTGTAGCTATATTTTCCAAGATGAATTCAATAATGACATCAATTTTATCATTATGGCTCTAAAATTTTCAGGTTATTTTCTATTATTTCAGAATTACCATTTTGCCCTTTTTTTCTAGAAATCAAATTATGTTAGTTATTTATTCATTTTTTTCGAGATTTCACAATACATGTAATTATAAATATTGTTACATGTGGGTATACATATAGGTACACATATAATCATAATTCTAAACACTTAAAATAATCAAATCCTACTTGCGTTATCATTATCAAGATTTTTGAATCCATGATTTCTAAAAAGTTACTAGTTGGATGGTTGTTTGCATCATTAAATGGGTGTAACCCCTAGGTTTGAACCTATCAATTTTCTTTGAAGAAGTATATTTTGGTAAATCCTATGAGAATCAAAAATTAATTTTTGAATCTTGAAACTATTATTTTAGATTTAAATTTTTTAAAAACTTCTATGAGATAAATAAAGTTGATGCATTTCAGTGCATCAAAAGTGTATAAAAGTTATAATGTTATAGAAAAAAATATTAAGGGGGGCCCAAAATGAAAATAATTATGTTTTATTACAATTTTTAATTTTAATATAACATTTGGGGACCCAAATCCAAAATATTTATGATTTAGGTCTTCCAAATTCCTATACTGATAATTACCTTCCTTTATTCATACGGTATGTATATACTCAAGTATGCATATGAGTTTATCCAGAAATTCAATTTTTCATAAACAAAAACATATGCATATAGAGTTTATACATACTCTGTATACATAAACATATGCATAAACTCATTTCTACATACTGAGTAAGCAGAAACAAGTTTATGCATAATGTTTTTTTTTAATTATATTGGGATAATTATGAGTATCCGAATATAGGTACTAAAATATAACCTAAATTATAAATATTTTCTATTTTGGATTCCATAACATACTTATCCATTATATATATATATGTGTGTGTGTGTGTGTGTGTGTGTGTGTGTGTGTGTCGATTAAGGATGAAAATATTAAGTATTATTATTATTAGTGTTGTGGAGGAATTCCATATTTTTTGCAAAGTTAGATAAAAGTTAGTGCTGTTTTTGGAAGCAACAAAATAAAAAGAATAGTACTTTCATTGTCAAGAAAAATTATTTAATAAACTTCTGAAATTGAACTAATTTAAGAAAATACTTCTCAGAGCAATATTCCTACCTTTTAATGGTATCAATGGATAATATTAAATTTTTTTTGTTATTTTGTTTTGTAATTTAAGAGATGCAAGCCTAATCTTTTTTTCTTTTAGAAGATTAGAATGATTTGAATTTCTTGTTATGCATGTTATTGCTATTTAAGAGCTATAAGCCATCTCAAATTTCATGTTATTTTTTCTTTCAATAATTTGGATTTTTTGGCTCCTTTGCAAGACTAATAATTATTCTTGATCACTAATTTATTTATTTTTGATATTCCCTTAATTGCTATGTGATCAACTCAAAAAATTACAAAATACCTTTATGCAACATCATAAGTAAGGTCAGTTTGTTAAAGCTTCTTTGTTGTGCCATCCAAAACTATAATAAAACCTTGATTTATCATTTTCATTCTACATGATGAATAGTTCTATACTTAGTCCCTTACAAGGGATTTGAACATAATGCAGGTTGATGTGTTGGATTTAGCTTGAGTTTAGGTTGGCTCTTAACATGTCGACTTGCATTCCTACAGATGATTAAAAAATATTAAAAATTTAAGATATAATATATAAAAAAATGATCATATGGCATACATTTCATGTAAGTGACTAAATCTATTTTTCAAATTAAATTTATAATCTATTTTCTTTGGTTCAAATTAGAAACATAATCAAATTATGGTGCTAATATGAATATAATCAATGCTCATATGACTTATGAAATTTCATCCCTTCAATGGCTATTAAGCAAGCATCAAATGAATATAAATCATTCTAGCCATAGGAATCATAATAAATCTTTATTTTATGGTGCAATATAAATGGATGGACGAATTAACTTCTCAATTATTGATCATACAATAAATACAAGTGGCTCGAACAACATTAAGAAGTAATTGTTTGATATGAGTACATAATGAGTTTTTAATGACTCAGAATAATTTTATGGATGACATTGCACGAGGGTTTATTATCATGATCCTAGGGCACTCTCATTTAGGGGCTGTGATGTGTTTAATTTGATTAGTTAAATTTTATAAGATTTAAAATACTTTAAATTCCAATACTAGATGCTTTTGTATTTTTAATCATAAGTTTTTACAATTTTTCTAAATTACTTATAAAGTCTAGTAAAAGTTTATGTATACTGTTTCTATAGTTATATAAATATAATTATGTTTAAATAGTTTAAGTATACTATTTTTTAGTTATATAGTTATATTTATGTTTAAACACACTTAAATAAAATACACTTATATTTATGTATATGATTTTTGTATACAGTATATCTATGTATACTGAACCAGTTATTAATTTGGCATACCTACTATGCACCATCAAAATCCACACAATGACAATGCATTATATCTCAAATGCATGAAGTATGTATATGAATAAGTATATAAATAAAATCCAATCAAAGTACGATGAATAAAGGAGAAGAATTTCGGAAATAATAAATAATAGAATCAATACCTATAAGCTTAATCTTTGATCAAGCAATCCAAGATAATCGATGAAGAATAAATATATAAAACGTATCTCAAATCAAATAACAAATTAATACTTAAACCTCGAATAAATATTATTGCATTTTCATCAAGAGATAGATGGCGGAATGTGGAGAAATTCAGTTCACTTGTTAGAGATGTGTCGGCGTCGAGAGATAGAATTTATATTTTAATAAATATTTAAAATGTTAATTATTAAAACATTAAATAAACAATATATATATATATATATATATAATATAATATAATATAAAAGTACTTATTAATTTTATTTACTGTCAAAATTTTTTCAACAAAATTAATGTGCGTGAAGCAAGGTAGAAATGAAAAACAAATACCTTACAATTTTTTATTATAATATTAATTAAATAATAAATATATAAACAATTAAAAATATATATGTTTAGCCTTAAAAAAAATATCAAATAGGTACAACATTAACAAACTTCATATATTAAGACATAAATGAAAAGATGATTTGTCTTTTAGCAACTCACCTAAGAGTTATAAAATACTATTATGTTAAAAAATATATAAAAATTTATATTTTATGATTATAAATTTTTAAGAATACATATTAATTTTTACAAAGATAATATGACATAATTTTAAAGGCATAAAATTTCATATTATTTGATATCATTAATAATTTTTAAAATTCAAAAAAGATACTCAAAAAAATTATATTTATTATTTTAGAAAAACGTAATGTTAAAAGGTAATAGTATAAATATTAATTGATTGTTTAATTCGTATAAATTTTAGTAGGAGCAAACATCTATGTATTCATTTATAAATATTAATTATTTTCTTGTAAGTTTATTTAAAAAATTATATTTTTATTATATTTCAAGATTTTCAAAATTTGTATTATTTATTTTTTTAAAAGTTTTCTATGATCATAAATTTTTTTTTACTTATAATAATATTAATTTTTAAAAGTTTATTCATCCATTCAAATATTTTTGAAAATATTTTTTATTTTATCATACAATGAATTAATTTATATTTATATTAGTAAAATTTTATTATATGTAAATTTAATTTTTAAAATATCGAAAAAAATTATTATACTTATTGAATTTATTATTAATATTACTTTAATAAAAATTTAAGTTTCTTAATTTAAAACAATAGAAAAATTTTTTGTATAATTTTTTAAAAAATTAATACATCATAAAAATTGTTATTTTAGTCCTTATTAATAGAATTTTTTTATTTTTATATTTTTTTAATTATTTATATATAATATAATTTTTTTTACGATTTTATGAGGAGAATATATCTTTCAAGGATTGCTCATCTATAGACCATTAACATACATTTAAGAAACAAAATTAAATAAAATATTAAAACTATAATAAATAAATAAAAATTAAATAAATAAATATTAGCTAGAGAAATTCCATTGCTAAATCAATAGCTAAATTACGAATTTTATTAGATAGAGAAAATTTGTCGCTATATTATGGATTTTATTAGCTAGATATAATCCATCGCTAAATACAACACTAAATTACAAATTTTTTTAGCTAGGAAAATTCCATAAATAAATCTGTTGCTAAATTAAGGATTTTATTAGCTAGAAAAAAATCTATCACAAAATTCATCGCTAATTTACAGATTTTAATAGCTAGGAAAATTCAGTGTCTAAATCCGTAGCTAAAATACGGATTTTATTAGCTAGGGAAAATCCATCGCAAAATCCGTAGCTAAATTATGGATTTTATTAGCTAGGAAAAATTTGTCGCTAAATCCATAGCTACATTATGGATTTTATTAGCTAGGGAAAATCTATCGCTATATCCGTAGCTAAATTCCTAATTTAATTAGCAAGGGAAAATCTGTCACTAAATCCGTCGCTAAATTAAGGATTTTATTTGCTAGGGAAAATCCGTCTCTAAATATATCACTAAATTAAGTATTTTATTTGCTATAAAAATTCCGTCCTTAAATCTGTCGCTAAATTAAGGATTTTATTTGCTAGGGAAATTATGTCACTAAGTCCATCGCTAATTTATGGATTTTATTAGCTAGGGAAATTCGGTTGCTAAATCCATAGCTAAATCATGGATTTTATTAGCTAGGGAATATCTGTCACTAAATTCAACACTAATTTCAGGCTTTTATTAGCTAGCGATATTCTATAGCTAAATCTATTACTAAATTCCCTGCTTTTGTTGAGAGGAATTTACGAAAATTTTTCGTCACTAATCCGTCGCTAAATCCATAGCTAAATCCTCCACTTTTATTGAGCAGAATTTACGAAAAAATGTTCGTCGCTAATCCATTACTATTTTTTTTAAAGAAAAATTATA
The DNA here is from genome assembly GCA_029783825.1 of Sapria himalayana. Taxonomy (NCBI): domain Eukaryota; kingdom Viridiplantae; phylum Streptophyta; class Magnoliopsida; order Malpighiales; family Rafflesiaceae; genus Sapria; species Sapria himalayana. The sequence continues at coordinate 199,739 of JAREIK010003032.1, read as the reverse complement.
AATCCCTAGCTATTCCATAGCTAATCGCTCGCAATTTAGATGGGATTGATCCCTAGCTAAAATTCTCTAGCTAAATCGATATTTTCTTGGAGTGTCATATTCTTATTATTCTTTTTATTTTTCTTAATCTTTTTAATCTTCTTATTGTTTTAATATTTTTATTATTATTATTATTATTATTATTATTATTCTACTTAACCTTATTATTCTTCTTATTCTTCTTTGTCTTCATAATCTTCTTATTTTAATTATTCTTCATATTCTTCTTATTTTTTTATTCTTTTTATTCTTCGAATTCTTCTTATTCTTCTAATTTTGCTTATTCAACTTATTTTTCTTATTCTTATTTTTCTTTTTTTCTTATTTTTCTTTTTTTTCTTATTTTTCTTATTTTCTTCATTTGTTATTAATCTTCTTATTCTGCTTTTTCTTTTTATTTTTCTTATTCTTCTTATTCTTCTATGTCTACTAATTCTTCTTATTTTGCTTATTCTTACTATCCTTCTTATTCTTCTTATTCTTCATATTCTTCTTATTCTTCTTATTCTTTTTATTCTTTTTATTCTTCTTTAATTCTTATTCTTTTTATTCTTCTTATTTTTCTTATTCTTCATATTCTTCTTAATATCTTATTCGTGTTATTCTTTTTATTTTTATTTTTCTTCTTATTATTCTTATTCATCTTATTTTTTTTATTTTTTTTATTCTTCTTATTATTATTCTTCTTATTCTTATTATTATTCTTATTCTTTTTATTCTACTTATTCTTCGTATTCTTCTTATTTTTATTATTCTTCTTTTCTTCTCATTCTTCTATTCTTATTATACTCATTATTCTTCTAAAACTTCTTATTCTTCTTATTCTTCTTATAGTTTTTATTCTTCTTAGTCATCTTATTCTTCTTATTAATCTTATTCTTCTTATCCTTCTTATTAATCTTATTCTTCTTATTCTTATTGTTATAATTATTCTTATTCTTCTTATTTTCTAATTTTTTTTTCTTTTTATTTTAATTCTTCTTTTTATTCTTATTCTTTGTATTCTTATTATATTTTTTTATTTTTCTTATTTTTCTTATTCATATTATTTTTATTATTCTTCTTATTCTTTTAAGTCTTCTAATTTTTCTTAGTCTACTTATTTTTTTATTCTTTTTTTTCTTCTTATTCTAATTATTTTCTTCTTCTTCTTTTTATGTTTCTTATTCTTCTTAATCTTCTTATTTTCTACGTAATCTAATTTTTATTATTCTACTCATTGTTCTTATTCTTGTTATTATTAATATTCTTATTATTCTTATTATTTTTATTGTTCTTATTATTCCTTTTTTTATTCTTTTTATTCTTCTTACCTTTTTTATTTTTTTGATTTTTCTTATTCTTCTTATTTTTCATAATCTTCTTATTCTTCTTATTATTTTTATTGTTCTTATTCTTCTTATTTTTCTTATTTTTATAATTCTTGTTATTCATCTTATTCTTATTATTCTTATTATTCTACTTTATCTTATTATTTTTATTATTCATCTTATTCTACTTATTCTTCATAATCTTTTTATTTTTCTTATTCTTCGTATTCTTATAATTCTTAATATTCTTCATATTGTTCTTATTCTTCTTATTCTTATTATTTTTATTATTATTCTTAGTTTTATTATTTTTTTTATTCTTCTTTTTCTACTTATTCTTTTCATACTTTTTAATTTTCTTATTTTTTTTTCTTCTTATTATTCTTATTATTTTTATTCTTCTTTTTTTATTGGTTTGTTTTATTAATTATAAAAGATATCTTTTTTGACATAGGAATACCATTTTTATAATCTAATAATCTACCTTTTACCCCTTTTACACCCTTGATAGAATAAAAACAATGTTCAAAAGAGCTTTACAATCAAGCTTTAAATTAAATAAAACAACGTTGAGATTGTCCTTAGTCTAATTTTAATGTCGTATAGCATGCCCTATTTTACTTTTCCTTCTCTGCCTGTTATGCCTACATGCTTGCTCCCTTTCATAGCTACATCCATACCCACTACTTCTTTATAGAGAAAATTTGGCAGCATCTTTGCAGTTTTTTCAAGTTCCATTATCGCTTGGTTATCCATAAGCCTTGATTTATTATCTGTCTTGTATTGCTAGATCATTTGTCAGCTACAAGCCTTGCATCAACAAGCATACAAAACCAAGAACATTGTAGCATAACAGAACATAAATGTATAATAGCCTCCTACCCAACTGCTAGTTTGGTGTAGCAAGCCTTTTACATTCTGCTCTCTAATGTCTGCATTTGCACTTTATACTATCTTTCATCCGTTCAAAAAATTTGTGAAACTCAGCCACAAAATACAACAGAAATAGGATGAAATATGTTTAAATGATCATTCACATAAGAGATCTAGGCTAACTATTTTTGTAATTAAAGGTAGGTAGTAGAATAATAGCCAACTTCTCTGCCTCCTGTTGCTTTCCCTACTCTTCGTTCTTAGCCAATATCTGCAATTTTTTAAATGACCTAAAAAGCAAAAAAGAATAGCAAAATTTCATTTCTGAAACTTCCGTACAGGATCAAAAAGATTTATAGATTTTAGAGCTTCCTTAACCTTCTAATGTTTTTGAATTCTAATATACAGAAATTCTAATCTATCTAATATCATGCCTTTGAATTTATCTGGTATGTTTTAACCATCAAACTTTTGTACTCCCTTTCTCATGCCTTCCTCAGCTAATTTATCTATGAGAGCATTTGCTTCCCTGAATGTATGCATTATTTTTCCTTTTAAATATGTTAATAGGTTTTTAATAGAAACTATATACTCATCATACTACCACAACTCTATTTTAATTGTAGCAAAATTTACCAGTAGACTAGAATCCACCCGTGCTTGAATATTTGTTAAAGAGTATTCTTTACAAATTTTAAGGCCCTTAAGCAAGGCTATTATTTCTGCATGCAAAGCTGAATATGCTTTTTCCCTCATTGTAAATGTTTTTAATACATTATCTTGCTCATTTCTTATCACTCCTCCTCCTCCTGCCATACCCATATCCATGTTAAAACTTTCGCCAGTGTTTAGAGAAATTCTACTCTATGAAGGTTTATTCCAATAGACCGACCTTATCTCAGGTATTTTTTCTTTAATAGCATGTAAGCCCCATAACTTTCTTTTTTCATCCTCCATTTTCGTGCTTCTAAGTCTTAAAGGGATCCCTGCTGAAATTCATGAGCATTCATTTTAATACCCTCAAAACTACTTTTGTTTCTAACTTTCCATAAACACCAGAATGTAATATGAGGAATATAGTCTCTTAACCAGTTACATATTTTGTTTTTTGTGTGCCTTATCTTCCATCTCATTAATCTATACTTAAGATCCTATATCATATTATTTATTTGAGAGTCTTTTCCTAAATGGCCCCAGACTTCCACCATGATCTTTCCTATTGAGAACAAGTGATTTGTGCTTCTTATGCTGGCAAAACAGCATTCGCACCTAGAAGCTAGTTTAACCCCTTTCTTTTGAATATTCGAATCCACAGGGATGGTGTTCGAAAGAAGCTTCCACATGAAAACGTTAATTTATTATGGGGTCTATTTCAACCAATCTCCTTTACAAACTTCTTGAAAAGTTTTTTTCTTTTCTTACAAATATTTTTGCACTTTTAAGTATCAACCTTCTCTATGGGTTCAAAGTCCATCTCCATTCTTTATTAATTAAGTGTGCATTACTTTCTACTAAATTTTTTTGTTTATACATCATTTTTCAGCTTTTAGTTTCTTTTTTAGAATTCTTGAATGCTTTATTTCCTATTCAATATCTAGCTTTCATGTATCTCGCCCATAGACTATCATTCTATATAAGCCTCCACTAATTATTACATGCCCAGGCTTTAGCCATATCATTTAGCTTGTTTAGTCCTAGCCCCACCTCTTCCTTTTGGCAACATATATCTTCTCATTTTTTCTAGTGTAGCTTGTTTTTTCCTAATTTTTTACCCCATAGGAAATTAGCCATTTCCTTCTCTAAGTTACTCAAAACCTTCATCAGGGGCTCCATGGTCATTATAATATGTCAATAGAGCCTTGTAGAGAAAGTTTGATTAATGTACTTCACCCCGCCATGCTTAACATGTTCTCTTTCCAACCTGCTATTTTACCTCTAAGCTTGTTCATCAAGAATATTAGATATTCTTCTTTCAAACTTCCTTCATAGATTGGGCATCATAAGTACATTAATGCTTCTTTTTCCTATTCAAAACCTGTAATTCTTTTAATCCTTTGAACTATCCTTTCCGGAGCTTTTATCATAATCATAAATTGACATTTGTTTTTATTAAGCTGTTGTCCTATTTCCTCCTTCAATATATCAAATAGCTTCATCATATTTCTCAGTGATGTGCTCCCAGCATTTGTGAAAACATTCACATCATCGGTATATGCCAAGCAGCTCACATTGGGGGTTTGACTAGGTTGTTTGAATCTAAGTATCTTGCCCTCCTTCATTTTCTCTTTTAAATTTATTATTAGTATTTCTATCTATATATTAAATAAGGCTGGGGATAGTGGGTCCCCTTGTCTAAGCCCTCTGACTGGCTTAAATTCTCTGCCTACCTTTCCATTAATTAAGATTTTAACCCAAGCACTAGAAATGCATCTATACATTAGGTCTATCTAGAATTCCAAAAATCCCATTTTCCTCATTGTATAACATAAAGTGTCTCATTCTACTATGTCAAATGCTTTAGACAGATCTAACTTCATAATCACATTATGGCCTTTAACTTTAGTCCCTAGTTACTGCATCAATTTAGCAGATAGGTTGATGTTCTCCATCATTAATCTATTTTTAACAAATCCTATTTGTTCATCCGATATGATGGAGGGAATTACACTATTTAGCCTATTATGTAGGACTTTTGCTAGAATTTTATACACCGAGTTACATCGACTTATAGGTCTACAGTCCTCACTTTTTTGTGGGTTATCCTTCTTGGGAATCAAGACAATAAATAAGCTTTTCTACACCTGCAAAGGCCCAGGCAATGGTGGCTAACAAGTCTTTTTTTATTATATTCCAGGCTTGTTGATAGAAGACATAGTTCCATCCATCATGTCCTACTGCACTGTCTTTATTTCCATTAAAGACTACTGCCTTTATTTCTTCTTCTGAAGGGCTCTTTTCCAAAGATTTGTTATCATCCTCTGTTAGTCTTTTCCCTATGTGCCGAATTAAAGTGTCATTCCTTTGATGACTATAACCACAAAGATGACTTTTAAAGTAGTCTTCCAACACTTTTTTAACCTCCATCTCCTCCTCTACACATTTACCAATATCATTTTTAATGCCTTTTATTTCTTGCCTTTGGGCTTTTACTTTTGAAACTATATTAAAAAACTTAGTATTTCTATCCCATTCCTTAAACCACTTTATTTTGGCCATTTGTTTCCAAAATACTTCTTCCATATGTAACATTAATTTTAATTCTGTATTATCTTTATTCAAATTAATTCTAGAGAAATTATCATGAGTATTCTCATATTCCCTTTTTAATAAGCTAACTTTTCATTCAACATCTTGAATATTCTTATTTATATTCTTGAATCTCTCTTTATTCCATCAACTAAGTTATAGTTTTAATCTACAAAATTTTATAGCTAGAACCTGCATAGAATTCCCGGTAGTTGATATTTTCCATGAGTCCCTTTCTATTTTCTCAAAATCTTTGTGCATTCCCCACATATTGTGATATTTAAAAGTTTTGTTGTTTCTCTCTCTCATTTTAAATTTTAGGAGAAGAGGGCTATAATCTGAGCATGTTTTGCTTAAGTGCTTCACGCTCACCCCTCCACAGTAATCTACCCATTTTGTGTTATACAGGATGCGATCCAGTCTAGACCAAATTTCTCCTCTGTTTTTCCAGTTGTTACACAATGTGAAATTAGGACCATGATAATCAACCTTCATAAGATTTGTAATCTCTATTGCCTCATTAAATTTAGCTATGGGTAATGGGTCTGGCAGTGTTCCTCCTCTTTTCTATTTAATGTTCCTCACCACGTTAAAATCCCCTCCTATTATCCAAGGGGCTTTACTTGCAACTATCTCTTTCATCTCACTCCACAATTCTTTCCTCTTTTCTTTTGAATTACTAGCATATACCACCGAAATAATTGATTCTGCATTTTCCCTAGTTTAAAGTTTATTATCTGGTCCACCTATGAGATAATTTCAATATCAATTATATTTTTTCATAATAGCCATATCTTGTCGTTATTTTTGGAAAATGCCTTATCTAGACCTATTTTCTTTTTATGCTAATCTAGTGAATCCTTACTAACCATGGGTTCGACTATTATTACTATTCTAATGATGTGAATTTTAATCAATTTTTTAATTCTATTTATTGATTGAGGATTTCTTTCTCCTCTTATGTTCCAATATAAGCTATTATACATTATTAGGTTTAGGTTGGGCTCTAGTTATACATCTTGTTTCGTAGTACATGTTTAAGTATTTTTCCCTATTTCATGAGCTTTTACTTGCACTAGGTTGCAGCTGATCCGAACTACTTACTATATTCAGTTTATTTATTTGCACGCTCATCAATTTTATTTTTTCTAAAGCACTATCCCTGTTATTCGGGATCCACTCCAGCTCATTTTGTTTGAGCATCTTTGTATCATCTTGTGCTAATGTAGAATCTAAAATCTGCATTTCCTTGTACATACCCATGATAGGCCAGCTTTTGGCCTCTGTTTCTCCTTCCGATAATATGTCATCCTCTTCCTTGTTAAAATTTGCAATTTTCTTTTCTAGCTCTAGTGCCCTTCCCCTTACCCCTCTCTTCCCCTTTGCCACCAAACCCTTCCACTCAATACCTAACCCCTCAGTTGCTCTAGCTCCATCCTCTAACCATTTTTTAATTTCTTGTCTTTTGTTTTATATTCCCCCCTCATTCTTTTTTCTCTTTCTGCCCTTCTCACTACCCTTCTTACTCCCCCCCCCCCCAACTCTTTCTCTCCCACCTTCCCATATCTCTGCATTCCCTCTCATCAGCCCCTCTACGGCCCTCTCTCCTTCTGCCTCTGTCCTCTCACCATTTTTCTTTTTTATCCAAACCTTTTCTCTCTCCCTCTTTTTTGTTTTACCTAGAGCCCTTCCCCTTACCTTGAAAATACAATCCATTTCCATATGCCCTAGTTTTTTATGGTTTAAGCAATATTTGGGTATGTTTTCCAGAATTAGATCATGCCAGAAGCCACTAAAGTGACCACACCCGCCCACACCCTTTGAGGAATAGGAACCAAAGCATCAATTTGAACACATACCGTTGCCATGCTTGGCTTGGTAATACAGGCCATAGCTTCATCCATTAGCCAAGGTTTATCCACACACAGTGCAATGTAGAATAAAGAATGCTTACAGGATAGATGAAATGGGAGTTGAGAGAGAGAAAACCAAACCAGGGCTTGCACGGATTCCTCCTTTGGTGTGAATTCAGGCATCCATTTGTATAGTCTCATAGGATACCCCAAAATGTTCCACTACCCACATAGCCATAAACGGAGGAAGTCTTCTTCCTCCTTCATTTGTATCAATTACATGTTTTGCATCATACCACGTGAGTCTAACCATGTCCCGAAGCTTCAAAGCTTCGAAAAATGCATAAATATCCTTGAATTCAATGTTTCCATGAGAAAATTTGCCTATTAGAGAAGCATAAATGTGACAGTGAGCTTCTCCATGTCTTTCTTCGAGAAGCAGACTGCCAGCGCTTCATTCTTCACACTAAATTCTGGACTTAGTAGTCGGGGTTCATTAATAACCGAAGCAAAGGATTTTTTGTTATATAGCTTAGAGAGTTTTTTCATATCTCAAGCTTGAGAGCATCAAGAATGGAGTTTCTCTCTCTACGTAAACCAATTTCTCTCTCTAGATTTTATTGTTAGTTTATTTATTCTTCTTATTATTCTTAATCTACTTATTCTTCTTATTTTTTTAATCTTTTTATTCTTCTGATTCTTCTTATTATTCTTATTCTTCTCATTCTTATTATCATTCTAATTTTTATTATTATCCTTATTCTTCTTATTTTTTTATTCTTCTTATTCATATTATTCTTATTATTCTTTTTACTTTTCTTATTATTCTTATTCTTCTTATTATTCTTATTCTTCATATTCTTTTTATTCTTATTATTCTTCTTATTCTTATTATTCTTATTATTCTTCTTATTCTTCTTATTCTTCTTATTTTTTTTATTCTTCTTATTCTTCATATTATTTTTATTCTTATTATTCTTCATATTATTTTTATTCTTATTATTCTTATTATTATTCTTATTATTATTCTTATTATTATTCTTATTCTTCTAATTCTTTTTATTCTTCTTTTCTTCTTATTCTACTTATTTGTTTTATTTTATTATTCTTCTTATTTTTATTATTCTTCTTATTCTTCTTATTCTTTTTATTCTTCTTATTCTTTTTATTCTTCTTATTATTATTATTATTATTTTTCTTATTATTATTATTCTTATTATTCTTCATATTCTTCATATTCTTCTTATTCTTCTTATTCTTCTTATTCTTCTTATTCTTCTGTTTCTTTTTATTCATCTTATTCTTCTTTTCTTCTTTATCTTTTTTCTTTTTATACTTCTAATTCTTCTTATTCTCATTATTCATCTTATTTTTCTTATATTTCTTAATCTTCTTATTCTTCTTATTATTCTTATTCTTTTTATTTTTTTATTCTTCTTATTCTTATTATTATTCTTATTATTCTTATTCTTCTTATTTTTCTTATTCTTCTTATTTTTTTTATTTTTTATATTCTTTTTTTTCTTTTTATTCTTCTTATTCTTCTTATTTTTCTTATTCTTCTTATTTTTCTTATTATTCTTTTCTTCTTATTCTTATTATTCTTCTTATTCTTCTGGTCCTTCATATTATTATTATTATTATTATTATTATTATTCTTATTCTTATTTTTTTGGAAGTTTGTTTTATTATTATAACCTACTCTTTTGGCAGAGGAAAACCATTTGTACAATCTAAGAAACTACCCTTAACCCATTTACCACCTTCTATTTTCTAGAAATAAAATTAACGAAATAACAAAAATATTGGATTTTTGGTTAGTTCTTCCTTGCCCAGTGTCTATTCTGATTTAGAGTATGTTCTACCTATCCATTTTTATGAGATGGCCTTATACTTCTAGTTTTTCCAATTTGCTTCACTTTGCTCCGTGGCGGTCATTAGATCTACCTAAATTAGTTTCTCTTATCTTCAACCTACGGCCTCTTGTTATTTAAAGACACAAAAACATACAACAAGATAACATGGTTTGTAGTAATAGCATTCTGCCTCCTGCCTTGCCCTCTTCTTGTAAGCAATTTTAGCTCCTGCCACCTCTTCTCCCTCTTGTTTATTATTGCCTCTATTTTGATCAGGCCATTACAATAAAAGCTTTAAAATCATAGTAGCAACAATGCTAGCAGAGCACATCCCACATGACCAGGATGTGTTTTATATAGTTTTCATGGGTCTCCCACCTAACCATATTCAACTCCAATGTCTGTTGCAGTATTCTCTTACTATTAAACTACTGTACTGCTACCCTTTTAATTCCTACAAGATAGAACTCTCTTTATATCTATATCTCCCCCCATATTACCCTACCTTAATTCCTTTCTGCAAAACAAATAGCAAAATTATCTACACCACTTCCTATCCCCCCCCATTTTTATTTCCATTTTATTTTTATCAATATCTAATAACCACTAGGAGTCTGATCCCTTGTGGTGTTAGTCTTTTTATGTCTATTGTACTAGTCTACAGACAAGAAATGTATGTCTAATTTCATGCCACACCCATTTACCCTTTAATTTTTTTCCCTCCATTTGCAAACCTCATAAATCAAAAATAGATAGATCCTTCTCAGCTAATCTTTCCTACTTTGGGTGCAAGATTTCTTCTCCTCCCTGGCTTACCCACAAAAACACATCAAAACCAAACACAAACTTTCCCCCCATATCCCTTGCTATCTCTCCTCTTTCACCCTGCTTACGTATGGACAACCTATCCTATCTAAATATACTAATCCTTTTATATTACTCAGAATATTTTCAGGAAGCCATTCCTTATTGCCATTATTGAGTCCCTCTTTTGCTAGTTTATCTGCCACTACATTTACCTCCATGCAAACATGTGGTATACTATATTTTAATTCTCTGAATAAGTTTCTAATATTGTACATTTCTTCATATTTCCACAATTCCAGTTTTCCTACAACAAGCTTTACCAATAACTTCGAATCTACTTGAATCTGGCTATTATAAATATTTGCATTTTTACATAGGTTTAGCCCTTGCTGTAGAGCTAATATTTCTGCATGCATTGTAGAATTTGCTCTACCTCTCGAGGTGATTGCTTTAATTATGCTCCCCTCCTCTTTCCTCAGTAAGCTTCCTCCTCACGCGATACCCATTTCTCTAGTAAAACTATCATCTGTGTTTAGAACAATTATACCTTGTGGCGGCTTATTCCATTTGACTATTTTAATGCCATGAGAGTGTATGTTTTTATATTTTAAATCCCATTCCTTCACCTTATCTGTTTTTGTTTCCCATTTTCTAATACTAATCAGAAATATCTCTGATAACCTTTTTATTTTTCTTTTCACTTCTACTAATATCTCCTCTCCTTTTATTTTCATTTCCTCATATCTACTTTTATTTCTTTCCTTCCATATCTACTAAATTACTATATGAGGCACATTTTCTCGAATCCACCTTTCTTCGTAGTTCTATTTACCTTTTTTACTCCATCCTAGTAACCTATCCTTTAATCTTTCTTGTTTGTTTTTAATTCCTATTTCTTTTCCCAATCTCTTCTAGACTTCTTCTGCTACCCTTCATGTCGATAATAAGTGATCTATAGATTCTATTGCCAATTCACAGCACTAGCATCTTAAAGCTAAGGTTATGCCTTTTGACTGTAGCCTCTCATCCATTGGCACAGCCTTTTTTAAGGCTTTCCAAAAAAAATCTTTATTTTATTCGGGCAATCCCCCTCCCATACCCATTTATATAGTTCTAATGATTCTTTACTATGTCTCACTAATTGTTTTGCACTTTTCAATGTAAACTTTTCTTGGGGATTGAGGACCCATTTCCATCCATTCTTAGTCTACTTTGAGTCAGCTTATACTGTATGCCTTTGATTAATCATTTGTCTCCAAATATTCGAAGTCTTTTTTGAGTTTCAAAATTCATTATTGCCTTGATTATATTTACCTTTCATAAAGTCTGCCCAAATGCCCTTGCTACTCATAAATCTCTACAAGGTTTTTACATGCCTAGGCTTTGGACGTGTCCAATAGGCTAGTAAAGCACAAGCCTTCCTCCTGTTTAGGATTGCATAAGTCTACCCATTTTACCCAATGCACCTTATATTTCCCATTCCTCTTACCCAATAAGAAGTTTGACATTTCTTTCTCTAGCATTCTTATTATCTTTTTTGGTGGCTGAATATTCATTAATATATGCATTAACGAACTTTGTAGCACATGCACTATCAAAGTAGTTCTACCTGCCATACATAGTAGCACTTCTTTCCAACCTGCTATTTTTTTTTTCAATTTTTCAATCAGGAAACTATAGTAATCTTTCTTCAACATGCCTTCAAAGACTGGGAAACCTAGGTATTGTAGAGCTCCCATTTTTTGAGTGAAACTAGTATTTTATTTATCTTTTGAGCTATCCCCCATACGGCTTTTCTTTTAATTAAAAACTTGCATTTATTTTTATTAAAAACTTGACCCATTTCTTCCTCTAGAACTTGAAATAGCTCTATTAGATGTTTCATTGAATTTTTACATGCATTTGTGAACATTATCACATTATCTGCATATGCTTAATAGCTTACCCTCAGCATATTACTTGGCTATTTATATGGTAATATTTTTTCTTTTTCTATTTTCTCCTTCATATTCAAAATCAGTAAATCTAGATATATATTAAACAATAATTCAGTTTATCTACTGGATTCAAACCTGAGACCCCTTATAGGTTTGAATTCCCAGCCTGCTTGTAAATTTATTAATAATTTTGCCGATGGACTTGAAATGCATCTATATATTAAATATATCCAAAATGCTGAGAATACCATTCTTCTCATTATATAACTTAAATTGTTCCATTCTACTCGATCAAATACTTTTGATAAATCTATTTTTACTTTCATGTTATACCCTCTTACATTTGTGCCTATATCCCTTGTCATTTATGATGCTAATAGTATGTTTTCTATCATTAACCTATTTTTGATAAACCATATTTGTCCTGGTGAGATAATATTTGACAAAACCTCACTTAATCTATTTTGCAACAATTTAGCCAATATCTTATATATCGAATTTCATAGACTAATTGGTCTAAAGTCTTCACATCTTTATATATTCTCTATCTTTGGTATTAAGATTATTATTGAGCTGGCCTAATTTTTAGTTATCTCTACTCTTGCAAAACTCCAAGAAATTGATATAACCAATTCATGTTTAATTAAGCTCCAACATATTTGGAAAAAACCATTGTTCCATCCATATGGGCATGGCGCACTATCTTTCTTTAATCTAAAAACTACTTCTTTTATCTCTTCCTCGTCAAGATCTCTGGCAAGTCTTCTATTTTCATTTTTTGTTATTTTACATTTAATAGCCTACATCATCTTATCTTATCTTTCTCTTATTTTCCTGAATAGATGGTGTGTAAAAAATCTTCTATAATCTCTTTCATATCCTTATCATTTTCTATCCATTCTCATTTTTCATTTTTAATTCCTGTAATCACACACTATTTCCTTTTAATTTTAGCCATTGAATAAAAGAACCTAGTGTTCTTGTCTCCTTCCTTTAACCATTTTAATTTTGCCTGTTGTTTCCAAATTAACTACTCCATTTGCAACTTAAGTTTAAACTCGACTTCTGCATTACATAGTCCACTCCTGTTATTCTGATCAACATTTAACTCATATTTCTTCACTCATTCTTCAACTTTATTTTGTGCCTCGGGGATGTTTTTGTCAATATTTCCAAAAAGTTTTTTATTCCACTTTACCAGGACCTGCTCTAGCCTATGTAATTTTGTTATGATAACCAATAATGAGTTTTTCTTGAGTGGTAATGACCATGATTCCAAAACTACCTTCACAAAGCCTGCATGTAGACACCACATGTTTTGGAACATAAAGTGCTTATTCCTCTATACTAATATTTTTATTCTTCTTACTTATTATTCTTATTATTCCAATTATTCTTCTTATTTTCTAATTTTTCAAATTGTTATTATTTTTATTCTACTTATTATTATTATTATTATTTTTTTTTTCTTATTTTTCTTATTTTTCTTATTCTTATTATTCTTATTATTCTTCTTATAGTTCTTAGTATTCTAATTATTCTTAGTCTGCTAATTCTTTTTATTCTCCTTAATATTCTTATTATTTTTATTATTATTATTATTATTATTATTCTTCTTCTTATTATTCGTATTCTTCTTTTTTTTCTTATTCATCTTAATCTTCTTATTATTCTTATTTTCTATGTAATCTAATTTTTATTATTCTTTTTATTCTTTTTATAGTTTTTATTCTTATTATTATTCTTATTATTCTTATTCTTATTATTCTTATTATTCTTGTTTTTCTTCTTATTATTCATATTCTTCTTATTCATCTTATTCTTTTTATTGTTCATATTCTTCATATTCTTCTTATTATTCTTTTCATCTTATTTTTCTTATTCTACTTATACTTTTTATTCTTCTTATTCTTTTTTTTCTTATTATTGTTCTTTTTCTTCTTATTCGTGTCTTTCTTCGTATTCTTCATATTCTTCATATTATTCATATTATTATTATTATTCTTATTCTTATTCTTATTATTCTATTTATTCTTATTATTCTTCTTATTCTCCCTATTCTTATTTTTCTTTTTATACGTTTTATTCTTCTTTTTATTCTTATTTTTTTTCTTCTTTTAATGTTATTGTTCATATTCTTCATATTCTTCTTATTCTTCATATTCTTCTTATTCTTCTTATTCTTCTTATTCTTCTCATTCATCATATTCTTATTATTCTTTGTATTTTTTTTTCTTCTTATAATTTTTATTCCACTTATTTTTTTTTCATTTTATTATACTTATTATTATTATTATTATTATTATTATTATTATTCTTACTATTTTAATTATTCTTTTTCTTTTTATTCTTCTTATTCTTATTTTACTTATTTTTCTTATTTTTCTTATTCTTCTTATTCTTTTTATTCTTCTTTCTCTTCTTTATCTTTTTATCCTTCTTATTCTTCATTTTATTCTTATTCTTCTTATTCTTATTATTCTTATTATTCTTATTATTCTTATTATTCTTATTATTTTTCTTATTTTTTTATTCTCCTTATTCTTTTTATTCTTTCGATTATTATTAATCTTTTTAATTTTCTTATTCTTCTTATTTCTCTAAGTCTTCTAATTCTTTATATTCTACTTATTCTTATTATTCTTCTTATTCTTCTTATTCTTTCTTTTCTTCTAATTCTTTTTTTCTTCTTTTTCTTTTTTTTTCTTCTTATTCTTCTTATTGTTCTTATTATTTTTATTATTTTTATTCTTTTTATTCATTTTATTTTTCTTATTCTTTTTAATCTTCTTATTCTTTTTAATCATCTTATTCAACTTATTATTCAAAGTATTAAAATTATTTTTATTCTACTTATTCTTCTTATTTTTCTTATTTTTCTTATTTTTCTTATTTTTCTTATTTTTCTTATTTTTCTTATTTTATTTCTTATTTTTATTATTCTTCTCATTTTTTAA
>JAREIK010003032.1:0-179816 GCA_029783825.1 Sapria himalayana | reverse complement strand
TGCTTTATCTTCTTTTTCTTTTTACTATACTTTTTTTAAGTTGTTTATTAATTATAGCCCTCTCTTTTGGCGGAGGAATACCCTTTTACAAGCTACATCTACCATTTTCCCTCTTACATCCTTTCCCATTTTCAATAAAATTAAACTTTTAATTTACATGTAAATTTACTAATTGAAACATAACAACTAGGTTCCCTTTCTAATTAGGCCTTCCTTTGCATCTTTTCTCTTGATCTTTATTCTCTTTTCTTTTTTCATTTAGCTTCACTCTAATTCTTATATCAGGTGCTATGTTGCCTTGTTCCTGCTTTCACTTGTTTTGGCTAGATCTTTTCTATATAAACTCTAAATTCCTGCAACAACAAAGAAATGAATGCATTTCCAGAGTATAACTTATTCCCTCTGTTTACTTTTTTGTTTGATCCACTTGAATCTAACGTTTAGTCCTCTTTGCTATTTTTCCCATTGTGATGATTTGAGGCTTTATCTGCTCCTCGAATCCTCTGCCGTTCATTTAATCCGAAGTCACCTTCTTCTTCCCCCCTTGGACTAGTTCTGATCTGATTAGTGCAACATCTCTTCTCCCTGATTCCTAATCTAGACACTAACAGTTCCTAGTACCTATAGACTTAGTTAAAATAACACATGACATTACTTCCTTTTTCCAAAAATAGACTTTTACAAACATCAATAGAATATAGACTCTATTACTTATACTGACACAGACACTTGTTCAGACACCCTGCCGGATCCTCTTGCTTTTCCTACGTTGCAGAAAAACACAAAAAATGCAAACCAAAACAAAGAGCCAATTCCAAAATAGACCACTGCTGTATCTTATCCTTATTTATATTTCCTCTTAAAATCTTTTTAAAAATCGTGTGGAGACAAAAATTCCTCCACACATCAAACTATACCCCCCCTTAACAGTTAAATTCATTATTAGATTTTACAATTTTTCACCTAAATATTTTTAAATTCTAGGCTTTAACAAGAGCAAATTTCATACCTTTTCACTCTTAGTTATGGGAAGGCAAGTTTATCCTGTCTTACCGATCCCTTTAGTTTTTCTGGCATAGTCCCCTCTACATACTCATTATCCCCTTTACTCATTCCTATTCTAGCAAAGCAGTCTGCTAGCGCATTTGCTTCCTAGAGGTGTCAACCAGAGCGGGCTGGCCCGGCCCGGCCTGAATTTTTTGAGCACGAGCGTGCCGCCGTGCCATGCCTGCCCGGCCCGCTCGGGCTTGCTTGTCCGTACGGGTGGGGATTCGGGGGGGCCGCGAATCGGGTCGAATCAGACCCGACCCGTGGTCTTTTTTGCGGGAGGGGCCTTCGTGGGGTCGGGCTCACGGGACACCCGGCACGGGACAAACCCGTGTCGGTGTGCCATGCCGTGGGCCGAACCGTGCCGGGCCAGGCACGGCACGGGCCCGGGCACAGAATTTTTCCTTGCCGGGCCGGCCTGGGCACGGCTGAACCATGCCGTGCCTCGTGCCGGGCCTGGCCGGCCCGGCCCGGTTGACACCTTTATGGCTTCCCTATAAATATGTACAATATTTGCATTTAAATCATTAACAAGATTTGTTATTATTTCAATCTCCTCCGCATACTTCCATAACAATACTTTTTTCATTACCAAATTAACTAAAGTCAATGAATCTACCTGTATTTGTAGGTTATTAATGCCTAGCTCTTTACAGATATACAACCCTTTTTTAATGCAATAATTTCTGAGTGAAGAGCCGGGGAATCTTTACCTGAAAGAGTGAATGCTTTAATGATACTCCCTTAAGAATCTCTTATTATACCTCCTCCTCCTGCTGCCCCTATATCCCTATTAAAGCTACCATCCATGTTAAGGGATATCTTTCCTTACGGGGGTTTACTCCAACTTATGCTCTTTACCCTATGTGTCTTAGTCTTATTAATAGCGAGTGACCATGTATTTTTGAGTTTTCTAACCATATCTATATTCTCAACTTTCAATGGTTTAATATTAGATATATTACTAATTTCTTTCCTAATCTCTTTTAATATTTCAACTGAATTCATTCTAATTCCCTCAAATCTATTCTTGTTTCTAGCTTTCCATAGACTCCAAATAACAACGTGCGAGGGGTTTTGAGTCAGCCAATTGCTAACAGGACTTCTTGAAGTGTAAGTTGCCCATTTTTTAATTTTTTCTATTAACCCTTCCTGTTTGCTACTTATCTGATTCAATTTCTCCAGCTCTTTCCAGTCTCTTGCTACCATCCTTCCGAAAATAAATGGTCGATAGATTATACTGCTTCCTAGCAGCAGTCACATCTTGATGCCATTTTTACTCCTTTTCTTTGAATATTACTATCTACTAGTAAAGCTTTAATAAGTACTATCCATGCAAGTGAACTAATTTTTTTGCGGGATGTCCGCTTTCCATGCCCATTTGAATAATGCTTGTGCTTGTTTCTTCTTTCTGATCAGTTCTTTTACCGATTTTAAAGTAAAATTCTCTTGCGGGTTCAGTGTCCATTTCCATCCGCTTTTTTTCAATATCGAATGTGATTCTACTATTTCTTTTTGTTTTTCCATTGATTTCCAAAAATTTGAAGCCTTATTTAGACTCTTAGTCCTAGACCCTTTATATTTAGCTCTCATGAACTTTGCCCACAGACTCTCACCTTCTTTTAACGTCCAGCATCCTTTGCAGTCCCATGCTGTGGCCATGTCCCGCAGTCTGATGATGCCCAAACCTGCCTCCTCTTTTGGGAAGCATATATCATCATAGTTCTTCCAGTGAATCTTATACTTACCCTCTTTTTCCCCCATAAAAAGTTAGCCATGTCCATTCCCAGTTTATTAATAAATTTCTTAGGTGGATGAATAGTTGCTAAGATATGTACCAACATACTTTGGAGAACGTGAGAGATTAAAGTAATCCTACCCCTGAAACCCAGTAGCTACTCCTTCCAACTTGCTATTTTCCTTCTTAATTCTTCTTGTAATAATGTTAAATAATTCTCACTCAGTCTACCCTCATATATTGGGCAGCCTAGACACATTAAAGCCCCTTTATTTTGGATAAATCCAGTAATTTTTATAATCTTTTTGGCTACATTTTCGGATGTTTTTGATGATAACAAAAACTGACTTTTCTTTTTATTTACAACTTACCCCGTTTCTTTCTCAAAAATTTGCAGGAGATCCATAAGATTCATCAACAATCTGGAATTCAAGTTTGTGAAAATTATGAGGTCATCTGCATATGCTAGACAACCTATTCTAGGAGTATTAATTGGCTGTCTAAACAGAATGATCTTGCCCGCTGCCATTCTTTTATTTAAATTACGAATTAATAATTCTAAATAAATATCAAATAATAAAGGAGACAGGGGATCCCCTCGTCTTAAACTCTTTTTCGGTTTAAATTCCTCTCCTTTCTGACCATTTACAATAACTTTACCCATACACTTGTGACACATCTATATATTAAATCTATACATAATTCAGAGAAGCCAAACTTTCTCGATACAAAACAAAGTGTGTCCCATTCAATTCTATCAAATGCTTTAGACAAATCCAGTTTTACTACTAGATTATTCCCTCTTGTTTTAACAGCTATCTCTTTCATCATTTCAGCGCAAATTTTATATTTTCAATCATTAACCTATTTTTTAAAAAAACCCATTTGCTCCTGCGATATTATTTCTAGTAAAATAGTGCTTAACCTGCTTAGTAGAATTGTTGCTATAAACTTATAAATAGCATTACATAAGCTAATAGGCCTATAGTCTTCACATATTTGTGGTGATTCCTTCTTTGGAATTAGCACAATAAACGAATTAACCCATGCCTTAGATATATCCGCACCTACAAAAAACTTGCAACTACAGAAACAAGCTTTTTTTTAAGAGTATTCCAACTGGTATGGAAAAAGTAATTATTCCAACCATCCGGTCCTGTTGCACTATCCTTATCCAGACAAAAGACAACATTTTGAACTTCTTCTTCATCCGGAATCATTTCCAACTTATTATTTTGTTTCTTTGTAACATATGTTTTAATTTTTTTCATTAATGAATCACCTTCGTGAATAACCGAGCCACATAAATGTTTTTTTAAAGAAGTCATCAAAGATGATTCCTAATTTTTTATATTCTTCTACCTAGATTCCCTGATCATTTTTTATACCTTTTATTTTGTTCTTATGAGTTTTGATTTTACACATAGTATGAAAAAATTTAGTATTTCTATCCTCGTCTTTAAGCCATTTAATCTTCGCTCACTGTTTCCAGTAGATTTCTTCCAAATATAATCTAAGCCTCAATTTTCCTTTGACTTTACTTAATTAGTTTCTGATTTCTTCATTTTGGGAATTTTCATATTCTAATTCCAGTTTCTCCACTTCTTCCTCCTCCTTTATTTTTTGGTTTATATTTCCAAAAACATCTTTATTCCATAACTTTAAGCATTTTTTTAATCTATATAGCTTACACGTTAGAACCTGCATAGGCTTTCCTATAACTAGCTCTATCTAGGATTCTCTCACCACCTTTTCAAATTCTTGGTGCTTTACCCACATATTTTGAAAAATAAAATTGCCCGTAGTATGCTGATTCTTATTGATCGAAATGAGCAATGGGCTTTGGTCAGAGCAAGTTTTGTTTAAATGTCTGAGCCCTGTAACCCCCTGAGAGGCTACCCACTTCGCATTACACTGAACCCTATCTAACCTTGCCCAGGTTGCCCCTCTTTTCTGCCAGTTATTACACCAGGTATAGCCTGAACCTATAAAATCTACTTCCATCAGATTTGTACTAGTGATAGTGTCATTAAATTGTGACATGACTACATTGTCTGGGATTTTACCTCCTTCCTTTTCTTTCACACTTCTAATTGCATTAAAGTCCCCACCTATGATCCATGGGGTGTCTTTCTTCGCTATGTCACGCATTTCCTTCCATAATTCTAACCTATGTTTTTTATTATTTTTAGCATACACTGCCGAAATTATAACCTCTGCATTTATTTTAGATTTAAAGTGAACTACTTGTTCTGTCATTAATTATTATAATATTCATGTAATTGTGCCACACGATCCAGAGCTTACCATTTGAATTAACATATGCATTATTAAACACTAGTAGTTTACTATACTTACTCAATTGGTCCTTCTGAATCATAGGTTCCGCTATAATTACCAGAGAGATTCTAAGAATATTTATTAAACATTTTAGTCTATTTAACGAGGGGTTATTTGTGACCCCCCTAATATTCCAATAAAGATATCTATCCATTTAAGTTAGATTTTGCTTTTGCTCTTGTTGTGCATTTAGATTCATTTGTTCTATTCAACTACTTCTTCTTGTTCCTTGGCAACTTGTATATATTTGGGGTATCTTGCATTATTTGAATATATTTTTCTTGTTGTCCAAGGTGCGTCTCCATTCTTTTGATGGCTTCCATTGCTTGCCCTCTTGTAAACTTTTCCCAATCCTCTTCGTACATTTCTAAATCATCTTTTATTTTTTCCAAAACATCCTCCTCTATTTCTTCTTCCCTCCCTATTTGTGGACAACTGAACACTTCTGAAATTTTATCTGGAAAATCCAGAACATCCTCATTTATCCATTCTAAATCTTCCTCCTTCTCTTTTAAGACCCTTCTTAATTTATGCCACTTTTCCCTCTTCCTCCTTAGCTTCACTTCCTTCCAGCCTTCTTCTTCCACTCCCTCTAAACTCTCCTCTACTTCCCTCACTAAATTCATATTGCTACCTCCTTCCTCCTCATAAATAACTAGGTCCCTGTTTCTGCACCCTTTCTCCTCTAAGCTCACTTCTGAATCATTTCTTGCAATTTTAGGTGATTCTCCCCTATCTCTCTTCTGTATATGTTGATTCGTCCTAACCGATTTTTGCCTCTTCCTTCCTCTAACATTCTGCTCCATCCCCTCAGCCCCTAGCCTGCAAACTCTCATATCATGACCTATTCTTTTACATACTAGGCAATATGGAGGCAAGTTCTCGGGCATTACAGATTTCCAATACCCCTCTCCCTGCTCTCCCTCTCCACTACCTATCCATATTTTATTCGGTGGCTGTGAGAGTAAATTACACTCTACACACACCCTTGCATTGTTAGGCCTTCTCATAGAGACCGTTGCCTCATCCCTCAGCATAGGCTTACCCAAAGAAGAAGAAATGGCAAACAGAGCATGCTTATTGTATAGAAATAATAGTAGATTAGGTAATGAGAACCATACCGGGGCTAGAGGCGCTTCTTCATGTGGGCTAAAGTATTTCATGCACTTCAGAATGCGCATTGGATACCCACTCACCTACCAGTTCCCCTTAACCATAGATGATGGAAATCATCCTCCAAATGGCATTGTAGAATAACATGCCTCCCATCATAATCGGCAAACTTCACCATCCCCTTGAACTTTAAAAAATTAATAAACAACTGTATGTCTTGTGCGTGAGGTCTGCAGTGGGAAAATTCCCAACTAACGTGTAGTCAAATGGCTCTATGAGCCGCTGTATCTCCTCCGAAGAGAAGATTACTGCGGGGCTACCATTTTTATTGCTGAATATTGGAGGATGGGGCGCGGGCTCATTCAATATTGATGCAAAGGACTTCTTATTTGATAATAAGTCCCTTTGATACATTTAGAGCTTGAATGCAGCTTGGATTAGGCAACAATGGTGATTTTCCCTCTCTAGAAAACGGGATTTTCTCTCTCTAAAAGATTAGAGCGTTTTTTGAAAAAAAATGAATTTTGAGGTTTCTTTTTATCATACTTATTCTTCTTATTTTTCTAATTCTTTTTCTTCTTTTTATTTTTATTATTCTATTTATTCTTATTATTTTTCTTTTTTTTCTTATTCTCATTCTTCTTTTTATTGTTATTTTTCTTCTAATTCCTCATATTCTTCTTCTTTCATAGTTTTGTGATTCTTCTTATTTTTTTTTGATTCTCCTTATTCTTGTTATTCTTCTTATTCATTTTATTCTTCTTATTCTTCTTATTATTCTTTTCACTTTATTCTTCTTATTCTTATTATTCTTCTTATTTTTCAGATTCTTTTTATTCTTATTATTCTTCATTTTCTTTTTATTCTTTTTATTCTTTTTATTCTTCTTATTCTTCTTATTCTTGTTATTCTTCTTATTCTTTTTATTCTTCTTATTCATCTTATTCTTGTTATTCTTCCTTTTATTCATTTTTTTTCTTATACTTTTTATTCATCTTATTCTTTTTATTCTTCTTGTTCTTCTTGTTCTTCGTATTCTTCTTATTCTTCTTATTCTTCTTATTCTTTTTATTCTTCTTATTCTTCTTAATCTTGTTATTCTTCTTTTTTTTGGAAAGTTTGTTTTATTATTATAACCATCTCTTTTGGAAGAGTAATACCATTGGTACAATCTAAGAAACTTCCCTTAACCCTTTTACAGCCTTTTGTTCTCTAAAATAAAGTAAAAAAATACAAATAAAAGTGTACTTAGGCTTGTATCCATTAATTTGAATATTCTCTTTCTTCTAAGTTAATAAAGTAGTTTTCTTCTGCTTGCATGGTGTCCATTCTTCTTTAGAGGAAATTCTACCTTTCTTATCTTTTTGAGGCCGGCTTGTTTACTTGTTCTACATTCCTCAGCCATGGTCTTTATAACCTTTTTTTCATTTCCCCTGTGGTGACAGCATTCTAGCTCCTACTTTGACCTCTAAGCATTTGCTCCTATTAGCTCCTGCCTCCTTCTTAATAAAATGTTTTTGACCTTGCATCGTGCTCTTTATAGCCTCCTTTTTAGTTTCTCCTATCTTTGACATAACACTTCCTGCTATTTATAAAAGCACAGAACAAAAAAATAGACTTTAAGTGCCAGCATTCTGCCTCCTACTTTGTCCTCTTGTTGTAAGCTTTTGCTTCTTTTAACTCATACCACCTTCTATCACTATTGCATTGCTTCTTCTGTTTTGTTCCTATCCTTATAGTAAAACAACCAAAGATAAAAAGCTAATATATCTATGACATCAATCAACATCTCATAGCAGCAACAATGCTATAAACTTTAATAAAGCCAAAATACCCAAGACCCTTTTGCTTTCTTTATGCATTCTCAGTCATCATACCTCTAAAAGAGGTTCTTGACCTACATCCCTTGTCCTATGTAGTAATGAGAGTTATAATAGCAGGGCACATCCCACAGGGCCAGGATGAGCTAAACTTGTAACCTTTTCTGTTGTGCTTTTGAAGACCCAAGTATCAAAACATCCCATAGGACCAGGATGTGTTGAGCCGGGGTTTCACCTTTCATGCACGAGCATTCCATAGGATCTATATGCTGAATAGCTACCTTAAGTGGGTCTATTCCTCTGATTCCCTGTCAGCATATGTATTATGCCCTTTTTAACAAAGGGCTTCTTTAACATTGTAGAGGCTCTTTATACAACATATATGATAATATAGAAGATTCATGTTTATACAGCAGATATTATAATATATGTTAATATATATGATAATATAGAAGGTTGTAATGGCTATGAGTTTCCCTACTAGCCATAAACTATTAACTTTAAATTTCCTAATTATAGGGAATGTCATTTCATCTAACATGAGGATGCCTCTATGTTTATTCGAGATATAATGGGCTTCAAAGTCTTGATTTCCTAATTTTTCTCCATCATTAGCTACCTTATCGAGAGCTTGATTGTGATCTTTAAAAATATGTTCTATATTGGCATTTATTTCCATTACTAGTTGATTAATTTTTTCTATCTCATTTATATATTTCCATAGCAATTTATGACCTTTAATTATACCTACTAATGTTAATGAGTCAATTTGAATTTGTAGATTTTTCTATGTTTTTAAGATTGCATAATCTTAGTCCTAACAGGAGAACAATAATTTCCACTTGTAGATGTGTGTTTGCTGTCAATTTCTTAGTGTATGCCCATAGCACCTTGCCTTCGGAATCTCTCAGTATTCCTCCACCTCTAGCTATACCCATTTCTCTTTTAAAACTCCCATCTATATTAAGAGCCAGGTAGTTTTTTGAGGGTTTATCTCAATGAATGTTCAAAAACTTTAATGGTTTAGGTTTTAAGAATATTATTTGCCATCTATCTATATAGTCTTTGTTTTCTATATATGTAATATTTTTAACGGGGAAGCTTCTGATATAGTAATTCATTTTTTTTTAATATTTCTCTCTACCTTCTATTTTCATTTTTATATTCTCGTTCTAGATTTTGTTTATGGCTTTCAATATGCACCATACTATTAGGTGAAATAGTGTTTTGGAACCATCTTTGTGCAGATTTGACTTTAGCCACCTTCATCCATTTTTGAATTCTAGTATTGAGGATTTGATTTTTATATTTCAAGCCCTTTTCCTTTTCAAAATTTTCCCATATCATCGAGCCTAATTTTCCTTGTGAAAAAAGATGATCCGAAGATTCAATATTTATTTTGCAATATTCACATCTAGAAACTAGATTTATACTTTTTTTTGTTTAAGTATGTTTAATGGGATAATGTTAGATAGTGTTTTCCAAAAGAATAGGTGAGTTTTAAATGAGTTATTATTGTTCCAGTGCCATTTCCACACTTATTGTAAAGGTTTTCTATTTCTAAATAGATTCTTGGCAGATTTTAAGGAGAATATACCTTCCTCGTTTAATTTTCATTTCTAGCCAAATTTAGTTAAGACTGAATGCTTAACTACTACTTCTTTTTGTTTTAGTGTGTGTTTCCATATTTGAGATTCATTGCTTAACATTTTTATCTTGTTTGTGTCATTATTAACTAAGTATTTAGATCTATATATCTTTCCTAGAGATTATTGTTTTCTTTTATCCTCCACTATCTATTGCAAGCCCATGCTTCCACTATATGTTCTAAACTAGAGAAACCAAGTCCTGCTTCCCCTTTTGGGAAGCATAGGTTTTCCCATTTCATCCAGTGTAGTTTATGCTTACTATTCTTCTTGCCCTAGAGGAAATTAGTTAATTCTTTTTCTATTTTTTAATAAAGTATTTAGGCGGTTACATAATCATTAAATTGTGTATTAGTAGACTTTGCAGGACATGTGTGATGAGGGTAACTCTCCCACTCATCTTTAGTGACCCAAACTTCCATCCCACTATCTTATTCCTAAGCTTTCCTAAGAGGAATTCTAGGTGATTTGATTTAAATCTACCTTCATATAATGGTCAACCAAGTTACATCATAGCTCCTTTCTCATAAGAGAATGAGAAAGGAGCTATCTCCCACTCATGTGTTTTCTTGTAGTCTGTGAATAAGGCTGAGAGGTGCATTCTTTGAAATTTTAAGTTGACATTTATTTTTGTTTAACTTTAAGCCCATTTTGTCTTCCATTGTTTGAAAATTTTCCATTAAGTTCTTTATAGATTTCTTATTCTCATTTGTGAATAATATGAAGTCGTCTGCATATGCCAGATAACTTATTAATGTAGAATCTTTATGTTGCCTAAAAGGGAGTATATCTCCTCTACTCATTTTGCTTTTTAGATATCCTATAAATAATTCCAGGTAAATGTTAAAGAGTGCAGGAGATAAGTGATCTCCTTGTCTTAACCCTCTAGTAGGTTTACACTCTTTTTCTTTAACCTAGTTTATGATAATCTTAAACCAAGTGCTTGAAATGCATCTAAAGATTTAATCTATCCATGCTTCTACAAACCCATTTGCCTCATGGTAAAGCATAAGACTAGCTAGTCTACTCTATCAAAGGCATTTGATAGGTCTAGTTTATATATAACATTATGGCCTCTAGTTTTGTATGATAAATCTTTCTTAAGTTCTTTAGCTAGCCATATATTTTTTATGATTAGTCTATTTTTCATAAAACCTAATTGTTCATTTGATATAATTTTGGGAAGTACAAGTCCTACTCTATTTTGTAGAAGTTTTGCAAAATTTATTAATCAAATTACATACACTAATGGGTCAATAATATTTTCCTCCTAGGGGTTTTTCTTTTTAGGAATAAGGAATATATGGTTTAGTACCCACCTTTTTTAATCTATGCACCATAGAAGAACCAATGAATGACTTAAACAATATCTACCATAATGATATCCTAGCAGGCTTTAAAAAACTTGTTATTCCATCCATATGCACCAGCTACACTATTATTGTCCATGCTATATATAGTTTTTTTTATTCCTTCCTCATCTGGAAATTCCATTAGTTTTTATTATCTTCTTCATTAATTATGTTATTTGTGTTTTGTAAAAGGTTTTGTCCTTTAATTAAACTTTTATTACATAACAATTTTTTATATATACCTTCTAGCGAATCTTTAATTTCTTTTTTATTTTCTAACCATATTCCTTCATTATTTTTTATTCCTATTATTTTATGTTTTTGATTCTTTATTTTTGAGGCCATCTGAAAAAATTTAGTGTTTAGGTCTCCTTCTTTTAGCCATTTTAATTTTGCTCTTTATTTCCAGAAAATTTCTTCCATGCGTAATTTTAGTTTAAGTTCACTTTGTGTTTTATTAAGGGCATAGAGATTGTACATACTCTGATCTTTCTTATGTCTTTTCTAATTCATTGATTTTTTGTTCTATTTCAATGATACAGTTATTAATATTGCCAAACTTATTCTTGTTCCACTTTATTAGACATGTTCTTAATCTATTATGTTTTGCCATGAGAATCTGGTTTGGGTTGCCACTTACTGGTAGTGACCAAGATTCTTTCACAGTGTCTTGGAAGTCCTCATGCATACACCACATATTCTAGAAATTGAAGGATATATTTTTCTTAAAAAAATTAATAAGTTGTGGTTTGTGGTCTGAACATGTGCTGTTCAAGTGTTTGACTCTTATATTTCCAAAAGAGTCAATCCATTTGGTGTTAAAAAGGATTCTATCCAATTTAGACCATATAGCTCCTTTTTTCTTGCGGTTATTAGTCCAGGTGTAGTTTGAACCTAAAGATTTTGCCTTTAGTAGGTTGCAATTAGAGATAGTTTTGTTTAAGTGTTCACTAGCGTGTGTATTCATTGGTCTCCCACCTTTTATCTCGGATGCATTTCTGGTCATGTTAAAGTCACCTCCTATTATCCATAGAGTTTTTTTTACTGAAATATCCTCCATGATTTTTCATAGTTACTT
Organism: Sapria himalayana; assembly: GCA_029783825.1. Classification (NCBI taxonomy): domain Eukaryota; kingdom Viridiplantae; phylum Streptophyta; class Magnoliopsida; order Malpighiales; family Rafflesiaceae; genus Sapria; species Sapria himalayana. The sequence continues at coordinate 167,682 of JAREIK010003032.1, read as the reverse complement.
TCTTTTTTCTTTAGAGTTATTAGCATAGACTACTGAAATTATGCCTTCTATGCCTTTATTTATACTAAGATTAATAATTTCGTCATGTTCTTCAGTGTTAGTAATATCAATGCAATTTTCCATATGACCCATATTCTACTCACTTTAATGGAGAAAGCTTTACAGAATCCTAGTTTGTTCTTGACATTTTCTAATTGACTTGTATCTACCATTGGCTCTAATAACTTTAGTAGTGAACTGTTATAGAGTTTTTCATTTTCTTTAGCCTATTTAAGGATGGGATGTTGGCTATTCCCCGAATGTTCCCCGAATGTGGTAGACTTATAATATTTAAGTCCTCTATAGCCTTTTCTATTTTATGGGCCGTCACTCTACTTATTTCTATATCAATATCATCTTTAGAGTAGTTCATGTTTTTAATTTCCATTTTAGTTTGAATGTTATTACAAGATTAAATGGATTCAGAATCTTAGTCCATTTTTGAAGTAGTAAACCAATCTTCTATATTTTTTTATTTGTTTTATCTTTGGTTTTCTAGTTCTAATCACTATCACTTTTCCAAAGCCTTGGCATCTTGTGTAGGTAGTTGCACAGGATCTATGTTTGTTTCTATGTCAGAAACCTTACAAGTAGGGGCTTTTGGACCAACCATTTGTCAGTATTCCTCATTAGGTTCATCTTGGTTGATGATTTTATCATCCATTCTAATCTAGTGCGACTTCCTCTATATTTCTTGGTAATTATTAATAATGGTTATATATTTTTCCATTTCATGTCCCCTTTTCTTACATGCATTACAGTAGCTTGTAAGCACTTCTGGAATTATAGGTTGCCATAAGCCTACTTCCTCATTCTTTCCAATCCAAATCCTATTCAAGAAAGGGAATTTATGATTTACTTCAAAACAAACTCTGACCACATTAGGCCTCAAGAGATTGGTCGTGGCTCCATCAATTAATAATGGTTTTCCGATGAGATTAGAGATCGAGAAGAGTGAAATTTTGTTAAATAAATGAATGGGCAAAAGGGGAAGAAGAAACCAAACCAGCATAAAAGGGTTTTATTATTTGATATTAAAATTTGGTGCCAATTTGAATACTCATATTGGGTAACCCAATATATTCCATGTCTCCTTCATCCATAGATACAAGAAGTCCTCGACTATGAATATCTGAACCAAAACGTGCTTACCATTAAAATCTTCTAGGTAATCAAACCTCTGAGTTTTAAAGAAAAGAATAAATCTTTTATCTCTTCAATTCATGATCATCCGTGAGAACATTTCCCAATGAAAGAGTATTTGTGTAGAACAGAGAGGTTTTCGACTTGTTCGGAGAGAAAATATTCTTGGTTCTCCATTTTTCTTCGAAAACTATTTAATAGGGGCAGTGGTTAATTGATAAATATTAGAAAATGATTTCTTATAAGCAAGAAAATCACTTTCCTCCATTTTTAAGCTTGAATTCACCACTTTTATCACCAAATCACATTTTCTCTCTCTAGAATTTCAACATTCTCTATCTAAAACATAAAGCTGTGGGAAAATCATCTTCATCTTGGGTTGTTCTACTTCTAATTCTTTTTATTCTTTGAATTCTTATTTTTCTTTTTATTCTTCTTATTCTTTTTATTCTTTTTATTCTTTTTATTCTTTTTATTCTTTTTATTCTTCTTATTATACTTATCCTTATACTTCATTTTCTTCGTATTTTTATAATTATTAAAATTCTACTTATTCTTATTATTCTTTGTAATTTCTAATTCTTCTTATTCTTTTTATTCTTCTTATTCTTCTTATTTTTTTGAATCTTATTATTCTTTTTAGTCTTCAATTTTTTTCTTATTCTTTTTATTGTGGTTATTCTTCTAATTCTTTTAATACTTCTTATTTTTATTTTCTACAAATTCATATTATTTTTATTCTTCTTATTATTAATTTTTTTCGTATTCTTCTTATTCTTTTTATTATTGTTATTTTTTTTATCCTTTTTATTCTACTTATTATTCTAATTATTCTTATTATTCTCATTCTTCTTATTATTCTTATTCTTCTTATTCATCTTATTCTTCTTATTCATCTTATTCTTCTTATTCTTATTATTCTTTTTATTATTCTTATTTTTTAATCATCTTATTCTTCTTATTATTTTTATTCTTGTTGTTTTTATAATTCTTATTATTCGAATAATTTTTATTATTTTATTTTTTATTATTATTCTTCTTATTTGACTTATTTTTATTATTCTTCATATACTTCTAATTCATCTTATTTTGTTTTATTTTTCTTATTTTTGCGATTCTTCTAATTCTTATTATTATATTTATTATTCTTATTCTTATTAGTCTTTGTATTCTTTTTATTCGTCTGATTCTTCTTTTTCTTTTTTTTCTTTTTTTTCTTTTTATTATTATTATTTTTATTCTTCCTATTCATATTATTATTATTATTATTCTTCTTCTTCTTATTATTTTTATTATTTTTATTTTTATAATTCTTATTAATATTCTTATTCTTCTTATTCTTTTTATTCTATTTATTCGTATTATTATTATTATAATTCTTCTTCTTCTAATTCTTTATAATCTTCATATTCTTATTATACTTAATATTTTCTTATTCTTCTTTTCTTCTTATTCTTCTTGTTTTACTTATTCTTTTTAGTTTTTTATTATTCATATTCATCATATTTTTCTTATTATTCTAACTGCTCTTATTTTTTTATTATTCTTATTTATGTTATTCTATTTATTCTTCTAAATCTTCTAATTATTCTAAGATTTCTAATTATTCTAATTCTACGTATTCTTCTTATTCTTCTTATTTTTCAAATTATTATTTTTCTTCTTATACTTATTATTTTTATTATTGTTCTTATTCATATTATCGTTCTTATTCTTCTTACTTTTCTAATTCTTGTTTTTTTTCTTATTCTTCTAATTCATTTTATTTTTTTTTATTCTTCATATTCTTCTTATTCTTCTAATTCTTATTATTCTTATTATTCTTCATATTCTTAATATTCTTCTTATTCTTTTTAATCTTCTTATTCTTATTATTATTTTTATTATTATTATTATTATTATTCTTCTTATTCTTATTATTCTTCATATTCTTTTTCTTATTTTTATTATTCATATAATTCTTATTATTCTTCATATTGTTCTTATTGTTCTTATTATCTTTATCCTTCTTATTCTTCTTATTCTTCTTATTCTTCTTATTCTTCTTATTCTTCTTATTATTCTTATTCTTCTTATTCTTCTTATTCTTTTTATTCTTCTTTTTGCTCTTATTCTTCTTATTCTTATTAATCTTTTTATTCTTCTTATTATAATATTTCTTATTATTATTCTAATTATTCTATTTATTCTCATTCTTCATATTATTCTTATTCTTCTTATTCTTCATATTCTTATTATTTTTTTTGATTATTCTTATTTTTCGATTCTTCTAATTCTTCTGATTCTACATATTATTTTACTTATTCTTATTTATCTTATTCTTCTTTTTTCTTCTTATTCTTATTATTCTTCTTATACTTCTAATTCTTCTTATTTTTCTTATTCTTCTTATTCTTCTTATTCTTCTTTTTCTTATTATTCTACTTATTCGTCTTATTCTTCTTATTATTCTTATTATTCTTATTCTTCTTATTCTTCTTATTCTTCTTATTATTCTTATTCTTCTTATTCTTATTATTCTTCTTATTCTTCTTATTATTCTTATTCTTCTTATTCTTCTTATTTATAGTATTCATATTATTCATATTAATCTATTTATTCTTCTTATTCTTCTAATTCTTATTATTCTTATTAATCTATTTATTCTTATTATTATTCTTATTCTTCTTTATTTTTATTCTTATTCTTATTATTCTTAATTTTCTACTTTTACTAATCTTTATTATTCTACTTATTCTTCTTATTCTTCTTATTCTTCTTATTCTTCTTATTCTTCTTATTCTTCTTATTCTTCTTATTCTTCTTATTCTTCTTATTCTTCTTATTCTTCTTATTCTTCTTATTCTTCTTATTCTTTTATTCTTCTTATTATTCTTATTCTTCTTATTTTTCATATTCTTCTTATTTTTAATATTCTTCTTATTCTTTTTATACTTATTATTCATCATTTTCTTCTTATTCTTCTTATATTTGTTATTCTTCTTATTCTTCTAATTCTTATTATTGTGTTTATTCTTCCTATTCTTCTTATTCTTCTTATTATTCTTATTTTTATTTTTTTTAAAATTGTTTTTATTCTTCTTATTATTCTTTTTCTTATAATTCTTCTTATTGTGTTTAATCATTTTATTATTTTTATTCTTCTTATTCATCTTATTCTTCTTATTCTTCTTTATCTTTTTTATTCTTCTTATTCTTCTTATTCTTTTTTATCTTTTTATTCTTCTTATTCTTCTTTACCTTTTTATTCTTTTATTCTTCTTATTCTTATTATTCATATTATTAGTATTATTATTCTTATTAGCCTTATTCTTTTTATTCTACTTAATATTTGTATTTTTCTTATTCTTCTTATTCTTTTTTATCTTTTTATTCTTCTTATTCTTCTTTACCTTTTTATTCTTTTATTCTTCTTATTCTTATTATTCATATTATTAGTATTATTATTCTTATTAGCCTTATTCTTTTTATTCTACTTAATATTTGTATTTTTCTTATTCTTCTTTTTATTCTTATTTTGTTTTTCATCTTATTCTTCTTATTCATCTTATTCTTATTATTCTTCAAAATCTTCGTATTCTTCTTTTTCTTCTTATAATTTTTATTCTTCTTATTCTTTTTATTCATATTATTATTCTTATTCTTATTATTGTTTTTATTTTTCTTATTATTATTATTATTATTATTATTATTATTCTTCTTCTTACTATTTTAATTATTCTTTTTATTTTTATTCTACTTATTATTCTTATTCTTTTTATTCTTCTTATTCTTCTTATTCTTCTTTATCTTTTTATTCTTCTTATTCCTCATTTTATTCTTATTCTTCTTATTCTTCTTATTCTTCATATTCTTATTATTCTTCGTATTCTTATTATTTTTATTATTTTTTTATTCTTTTTATTCTGCTTATTCTTTTTATTCTTCTTATTCTTCCTATTCTTTATTCTTCTTATTCTTCTTATTCTTCATATTCTTATTATTCTTTGTATTCTTATTATTCTTATTATTCTTATTATTCTTATTATTCTTATTATTCTTATTATTCTTATTATTCTTCTTATTCTTCTGATTCTCTTTATTCTTTTTATTCTTCTAATTCTTATTAATCTTTTTAATTTTCTTTTTCTTCTTATTGCTATAAGTCTTCTAATTCTTTATATTCTACTTATTCATATTATTTTTTTTATTCTTCTTATTCTTTCTTTTCTTCTAATTCTTTTTTTTTTCTTATTCTTTTTTTATTTTTATTCATTTTATTGTTCTTATTATTTTTATTATGTTTATTCATTTTATTTTTCTTATTCATTTTAATCTTCTTATTCTTTTTAATCTTCTTATTATACTTATTCTTATAAGTATTAAAATTCTTTTTATTTTACTTATTCTTCTTTTTTTTCTTTTTTTTCTTATTCTTTTTTATATTTATATTCTTCTTATTCTTCTTATTTTTTTTTATTTTTCTTATTGTTCTTATTCTTCTTATTCTATTTATTGTTCTTATTCTCCTTATTCTTCTTAGCCTCCTAATTCTTCATATTCTACATATTCTTATAATTCTTCTTATTCTTATTATTCTTCTTATTCTGCTTATTCTTTTTATTCTTCTTATTCTACTTATTATTCTCATTCTTCTTATTCTTCCTATTCTTCTTATTCTTCTCATCCTTCTTATTATTTTCATTCTTCTTAATCTTATCATTCTTCTTATTTTTCTAATTCTTTATATTCTTCTCATTCTTCTCGTTCTTTTTATCTTTCTCATTCTTCTTATTCTTCTCATTCTTCTTATTCTTCTTATTACCTATGTAATTTAATTTTTATTATTCTACTTATTATTTTTATTATTTTTATGCTTCTTATTATTTTTATTCTTACTATTCTTAATATTCTTATTATTCTTCTTATTCTTCTTACTATTCTTTTTCAATTTATTCTTCTTATTTTACTTTTTCTTCTTAATCTTCTTAGTCTTATTATTCTTCATATTTGTATTATTCTTACTCTTCTTATACATATTATTACTAATATTATTCTTATTCTTTTTATTCTTTTTATTTTTTTTATTCTTCTTATTCATCTCATTCTTTTTAATCTTCTTATTCTTCTTATTCTTCATATTCTTATTATTCTTCTTATTCTTATTATTATTCTTATTCTTATTATTCATCTTTTTCTTATTATTATTCATACTTCTTATTCTTCTTATTCTTTTTATTCTTCATATTCATCTTATTATTTTTTTCATCTTATTTTTCTTATTCTTCTTATACTTCTTATACTTCTTATTCTTTTTTTTTAATTATTAATCTTTTTGTTCTTATTCTTCTTTTTCATGTCATTCTTCTTATTCTCCATATTCTTTACATTCTTCATATTATTCATATTCTTCTTATTCTTATTATTCTTATTATTCTTCTTATTCGTCTTATTCTACCTTTTTTTCTTTTTCTTATTATTCATTTTATTCTTCTTTTTCTTCTTATTCTTTTTTTTCTTTTTTTTTTACTTCTTTTCTTCTTATTGTTCTTATTCTTCTTATTTTTCTTATTCTTATTATTCTTATTCATCTTATTCTTATTATACTTCGTATTCTTCTTTTTCTTCTTATAATACTTATTCTTCTTATTCTTTTTATTCATTTTATTATTCTTATTGTTCTTATTATTATTATTATTATTATTATTCTTCTTCTTACTTTTTAAATTATTCTTATTCTTTTTATTCTTATTATTCTTATTCTACTTATTCTTCTTATTCTTCTATTCTTCTTATTCTTCTTATTCTTCTATTCTTCTTATTCTTCTTATTCTTCTTATTCATCTTTATTTTTTTATTCTTTTTATTCTTCATTTTATTCTTATTCTTCTTATTCTTATTATTCTTCTTATTCTTATTATTTTTATTATTCTTATTATTCTTATTATTCTTATTATTCTTATTATTCTTATTATTCTTATTATTCTTTTTATTCTCCTTATTCTTTTTATTCTTCCGATTCTTATTAATCTTCTTAATTTTCTTATTCTTTTTATTGCTCTAAGTCTTCTAATTCTTTATATTCTACTTATTATTATTATTATTTTTATTCTTCTTATTCTTTTTTTCTTCTTATTCTTTTTTTTCTTCTTATTCTTTTTTTTTCTTCTTATTCTTGTTATTGTTCTTATTATTCTTATTCTTTTTATTCTTTTTATTCATTTTATTCTTCTTATTCTCCTATCTAGGGTGCTCATTATATGAAGGTAGTTTTAAATTAGAGCACTTAGATTTTCTGATTGTTAAGTTGAGGAATAAGATTGTGGGCTAGAAAAATGAATCATTGAATATGAGCAGAAGAATTACACTCATAACACTTGTTTTTCAAAGTACATTAATCCACAACCTATTGGTGATGCAACCACCTAAATTTTTAATATGAAAATTAGAAGGAGAACTAGCTAATTTCCTTTGGAAAAAGAAGAACAATAGAATGAATTTTCATTGGATTAAATCGAAAGATCTTTGCTTTTCAAAAGAAGAAGTGGAGTTAGGATTTACTAGGTTAGAAGAGATAGCTGAAGCATGGGCATGCAAGAGATGGTGGAGGATAAAAAATAATAATAATCTTTGGTCATCATATATGAGAGCAAAATATCTAATTAATAATAACTCTAATAGATTAAAAAACATTAGCATTGGATCTCTAATTTGGAAACAAACTTTAAGGTAGAAAGAAATGGTGAATAACCACTCCGTGCTTACTAAATATGGCTGGAAATGGAAGCTAGATGATGAAGCTTCATTTTCTGTAAAATCATCCAAGAATATAATCAGGAACACAAGACCTGCACAAGATTTATATGATTGGTGCTGGAACAATAATAATTTTCTTAAAGTATGTTTATTTTTATGGAAATCTTTTTCTAATATTATCCCATTAGATGCCTGCATTCAAAAAAAAAGGTATAAATCTTGCCTCTAGATGTGATTACTATAAAATAAAAATAGATAACTTGGATCACCTATACTCACAAGGTAAATAGCCTCAAAGATATGGAAAAAATTTGAAAAATAAATGAGTTTAAAGTTAAAAAATCAATCTCTCAAAAAAAAAGGCTTAGGAAATGGATCAAGGGGCCCAATCTTGATTCGGTTCATATATGGCTCAAGAATACCATTCCACCTTTGGTGATATGAAATATTTGGAAAGCTAGAAATAATTGTAGATATGAGGGTTCTGAAAAAGGGTAGAAGATATAGTATGTGAAATTAAAAAAGAGTTAAAAATCACTTCAGAAGCTTTCTCATTAAAGAATATAACTTACCTAGAAAATAAATTATGTATAGATAGGTGGGATCTAAGGCTTCAAAAGCCCAAATTGTTAAGCATCACAAGTATACATTGGAATAAACCCCCAGGGGGATATTTGGCACTTAACATAGATGGTAGTTTTAAAAGAGAAATATGCACCGTGGGAGGATGGGGAATTCTGATGGACTCAGATGGCAAGATGATTTGGGCATTCATTAGGAAGTTGAAAGCTAATAATTCTATGCAGTCTGAAATCTAGGCACTTATGTCTTGATAAAAGATATGCAAAGATAAAAAAATAAAGAATATACAAATACTAACTAATTCGAGGATGTTAGTAGGTAATATTAAAGGTCAGAGATTGCTTTGAAAATATTTAAAATGACATTGAAAAAATCATACAGCTGGTTCACGAGCTAAACTATAGTATTATGCACATATTTACAGAAGTGAATTAAGTAGCAGATAAACTAGCTAAAGAAGGGAAAAATGAAGAAATTAGTTCTTTGATGCTCAAAACATGCCAACTAAATATAAAGGTTTACTCAAACTAGATGAAACAGGATATCCTTTATTCAGGAAAGTTTACATTTAGTGCTAAGAATCCTTCAGGAAGTATATAAGTAAAAAAGTAGCCTAAAGGCAGATAGCATTGGGTTTTCCTGCAACATGTAGTAAATTAACTAACTTGTAATTTTTGTTGTGGTAGGATCTGTACTTCCTAAAGATATAAGAAAATACACTATAGGATAAAGTCTCTACAGGTGTAAAGTATTTAGTATCCCGGTCCTATGGGATGCTTAATCAAAATAAAAGAAAAAATTATATATTGGGTTCTGTTTTGGGCCCTTGCAAAAGATTTATTGCTAGTATTAGTTTATGTTGGTTTTATGGATTGCTTGTTATTAACTGCAATATTAGTTGTAATTTTGTGGAATATATATTTGAGTGTTGCAAAGTTAATTTTAGAAGTGGGGATGATGATGGTGGTGGGGGTGAGACATGCTGCTGCTAGAAGGCAGTAGCAAATGAGAGATCGGGAGGGATAAATATTTGTCTGTTTGGGTTCTTTTCCTAAAAGAGCAGGTGGCAGAATCAAATGGAAGCTAGCCCAACTTCAGATGAAGGCTTTGTTAATGACACAGTGACAGAAGAAGTAAAGAAGATTTGTGCAGTTGGTGATATGTTCTAAAGCTGATTCTGATGTAGACATTAAAAGCTACAATGATATCATAACCACTTCAGATATAAATTACCCTATTTAGTCTAAAGATGACATAGATATTGAAAAGAAGAGATCAGAAATAAATAATAGAGAAAGGGCCTTAGAGAAACTAAATTAATCTCTACAATTGCCTATTATAGACAAGTGGGGAAGGTCTGAATTAATTTAGAGCTCTAATCTCACAAAAAAAAGACAAGTAATACAAAAAAACACCTATACAAAACCTATGATACAAAGTGTAAAATAAGAGCTCAACTAAAATTCTCAAATAATGTTTAGATACTTATTCTAGAATATTCGGGGAATAGCCAACTCTCCAACCTTAAACCAGTTAAAAAAATGATAAGATTAAATAAAATTTCACTATTAATTTTAGCGGAACCAATGGTAGATAAAAATCAACTGGAAGAATATAAGAATAAGTTAGGTTTCATGAATGCATTCTCAAATGAAGCCAATAAAATATGGGTAATGTCGAAAGATTATTTGGATATCACAAAGATTGAGAAATAGAACAAATAATAATTTTTAGCCTAAATAAATGTAAATTGGTAATCATATCAGTAGTTTATGCTAGTAACTTTAAAGAAATAAGAAAAGAACTCTGCAAAACCATGGAGTATATAACACTCAAAACACACCCTAGAAAATAGGAGAAGATTTTAATACTACTAGAAATGCAAAAAAAAAAAAGGCAGCATACCTATAAATTTACAAGCTAGTGATCACTTTAATGAAGTAATCACTAGATGTACTTTATTGGAAGCTAACTTTTTAGGTTCAAATTTTACATGGACAAACAACAGTAAAAAGAAAGGAGTTATCTGGTCTAGACTAGATAGAGTCCTCTTCAACTCTAAGTGGCTAGATTCCTTTGGAAACATAGGGGTCAACCACCTAGATAGATTTGGTTCAGATCATATCCTCTTCTTATATTCCATCAAAAAACAAGAAATAAAAACACTGCATTTTATTTTTAGAAAATGTGGTGCTTGCATGACGACTTCCAAGACATGGTGAAAGAGTCTTGGTTGCAGCCAGTTAAAGGTAACCCAAATTAGTTACTCATTGTTAAGTTAGATAGGCTGAAATCATGTCTAATTAACTCGAATAAAAATAAGTTTGGTAATATCAACAAGAGCATTATAGAGATAGAATAGAAAATTGATAACTTGGAACAAGAATATGATAGAAATCATAGCATAAGCAATCTTTGTAAGCTTAATAAGGTACAAGGTTAACTTAAACTAAAATTACACATGGAAATTTTCTAGAAACAGAGAGCAAAAGTAAAATGGTTAAAAAGGGAGACCAAAACACAATTTTTTCAGCTGGCTTCGAAAATTAAGATTCAAAAACACAAGATAAATGGAATAAAAATTAATGTAGGAATATGATTAGAAAATAAGATAGAATTTAAAGATACTCTTGAAGGCATATATAAAACATTACTATGTGATAATAATAGGATGAAAGAGCATAAATTTTTACTAAACATAAATAATAAAATTAATGATGAGGATAATAAAAAGCTAATGGAATTCCCGGAAGAGGAAAAAATCAAAAACATAATCTTTAGCATGGATAAGGATAGTGCAGTTGGACCAGACGGCTGGAATTCCATATTTTTTCAAGCTTGCTGTTATATAATTAAACAAGATATTATTCATGTTATTCATTGGTTCTTCCGTGGAGTAGATATTAATAAAACGTGGGCACTAACTCATATAGTCATTATTCCCAAAAAAAAACCTCTAGGGAAGAAAGGACTACCGACCCATCAGCCTATGCAATTCCATATATAAAATCATGGTGAAACTATTGCAAAATAGACAAGGACTTATTCTTCCTAAAATTACTTCAAATGAACAATCAAGTTTTATGAAAAATTGATTGATCATGAAGAACATATGCCTATCTAAAGAGTTCATGAAAAAGTTATTCTCTAAATCTAGAAGGCATAATGTAATTTTTAAATTAGACCTATCGAAAGCCTTTGATAGGGTAGACTAGCAGGTTTTATGCTTTACCATGAGAAAAATGTGGTTTGCAGAAGCATGGATAGATTTAATTGTTAGATGAATTTCTAGTACTTGGTTCAAGATTATTATAAACAGGGAAAAAGGGAAAGAGTTTAAGCCCACCCAAGGGTTAAGACAGGGAGATCACCTATCACCTTCTCTTTTTAACATATATTTGAAATTCTTTATAGTTAACATGAAAATTAAAATAGATAAAGTGGACATATACACTTTTAGGCAATATAGAGACACTCCTCAAATTAGTTCTCTAGCATATGTAGATGACATCATTTTATTCACCAATGGTAATAATAGATCTATAAAGAATTTAATAAGAATTTTTCAAACAATGGAAGAACCTAATACTTAGGATAATAGTGCTAAATAGAAATAAAAGAAAATTTAAAATATCAAAGAAAGCTCCTCCCATCTTAATACATAGGATAAAAGAGAACACATGTTTCTCTCACATAAAAGGAGCTCTCTCTTATCTTGGGTGTCCATTATATTAAGGCAAAATTAAATTAGAACACCAAGATTTCTTGCTCGTTAAGCTTAGGCACAAGATTGTGGGCTGGAAAATTGAATCATAGAACATGAGCGGAAGAATTACACTCATAACACATGTACTTCAATGTATACTAATGCACAATATAATGGTTATGCAACCGCCAAAATTTTTCATAATAAAATAGAAGGAGAACTGGCTAATTTCATTGGGGGAAAGAAGAATGGTAGACTAAATTATAATTGGATTAAATGGAAAGATCTTTGCTTTCCAAAAGAAGAAGTGGGTCTAGGATTTACTAGGCTAGAGGCTATAGCTGAAGCATTGGCCAGTAAGAGATGGTTGAGGTTAAAAGAGAACAATAATCTTTGGGCTTCATATATGAGAGAAAAATATCTTTTAAACAATGACACTAACAGGATAAACAAGATTAGCAATGAATCTCAAATTTGGAAAAAAACTTTGAAGCAAAAAGAAATGGTAGATACACATGTTGTGCTTACTAAGTATGACTGGCAAGAGGAAGGCTTATTTTCCTTTAAATCTGCCAAGAACCTAGTTAGGAATATAAAACCCCCACAATATTTATTTGAATGGTGCAGGAACAACAATAATTTGCTTAAAATATATTTTATAGGGAAATCTATATCTAACATTATTCCACTAGATACTTGCATACAAAAAAGATGCATAAATCTAGCCTCTAGATGTGATTGCTACAAAATGAGAATAGAAACCTCAGATCACTTATTTTCACAAGGTAATATAGCTTCAAAGATATGAAAAAAATTTGAAAAAAGAAATGAGCTAAAAGTATAAATACCAAACTCTCAAAAAAAGAATTCAGAAATGGATGATGGTGCCAAATCTTAAATCTGTACATAAATGGCTTAAGAATACCATCCCACCTTTGGTAATATGGTATATTTTGAAATCCAAAAACAAAAGTAGATGTGAGGATATTGAAATGAATGTAGAAGAAATAGTATGTGAAATTAAAAAAGTGCTAAACATCATTTCAGAAGCTTATCCTATAAAGAATATAATCTACTCAGAAAATAAAGAATATATAGATAGGTGGCACCTAAGGTTTCAAAAGCCCAAATCATTAAGCTTTATGAGTATACAATGGAATAAACCTCCAAGAGGTAATATGGCTTTTAATACATATGGTAGTTTTAAAAGAGAAATAGTCACAACAGAAGATGGAGGAATTCTGAGAGACTCTGATGGCAAGATGATTTGGGCATTCACTAGTAAATTGAAATCTAATACTCCTATGCAATCTGAAATCTAGGCCCTTATGTCTGGCTTAAAGATATGCAAAAATAGGAAAATAAAGAAAATTCAAATACAAACTGACTCACTTAAGTTAGTTGGTATTATTAAAGGTCATAAATTTTTATGGAATCATATAAATGATTTATAAGAAATCAAACAATTGGTCCACAAATTAAACTATAGCATAATACATATATTTATAGAAGTGAACCATGTAGCTGATAAGCTAGCTAAAGAAGGTGGAAAATTAGGAAATCGGGACTTCGAAGCACAAAACATGCCTGCTAAATATATAGGTTTACTCAAACTAGATGAAAAAGGATATTCTACAAATCAGAAAGTTAACAATTGGTTCTAATTGTGAGTAGTTGCTAGACTCCTATATGAAGCAAACCTCAATAAAAACCCTTCTGTAATATAGATTTAAAAAGCACTCTAAAAGCAGTTAATATTGGGTATTCCCATAATATGTAATAAATTAACTAACTTGAAAGTTTACATTTTTTATTTTGTTGTGGCATTCTATACATCCTTATATAAGGAAAATCAATATACATGCAGTAGTTCCAATTCTTCTTTCACAAGATATTTTTTTTGGAAGATAAACCATAGTGTCACTACAGGTAAATTGATAATAGTATTCTAGTCCCGTGGAATGCTTAATCAGGTTAAAATGAAAATTATATTTCAGTTTACTATTAGGGGCCCATGCAGGGGATATACTACAAGTATTTATTTTATTTCCTATGCAAGTCTATCGGTAGGTTGTGTTTTTTTGTTAAATTCAAGGAATAAATATTAGTGTGCTGGTGAGAGAAGTAACAGAGGGTTTTGTTTGTTAGAATTAGGAATGAATATTATTACAAGTGGTAGTGGTGAGGCATGTTGCTGCTAGAAAGGCAGCAGCATGGGAGAGAAGGTGATGGATGTATATTTGTTTGTTTGGTTTCTTTTTCTAAAAGGGAAGGTGGTAAAGGCAAATGAAGCTAGTCCAACTATTAGATTATTCTATGGCTTTGGTTGATAAAGACACATAGACAGAAGCAGAGAAGAAGATGTAACTTGGTTGTTTTTTATTCTTTGTTTCTTTGTTTGAAATAGAGAAAAAGAATGGAAGAGAAGTAGCTCTAGAAGTAGTAGAGAGCCTGGCAGGAACTAGAAGGAACACAATAATAATAGCAAAAACAAGCTACAGCCAGCTAACTAATAGTAAACTCTTCTATATGTAGACTGAAACAACAGGGGAGAGCACCATATATGTAGATAGGTAGCAACAACTAGGATTGTATAATTTGTTTGTTGTGATCTGTGGCTACAAGTGATACTCAAGGTAGAAGCTATACATGTACACATAGAGTTAGGAATACACTAAAAGGAGCAAACTAGGGTAGTAGTAGGAATGTTGTTTAGAAAAGATAGCAATAGCAAGCGAGTGGCCAAAGGTAGGAGCTATACAAGTGGACAAAGATATAGGTAGTAACTAGTGGATGTATATCCTAAGTTGCAGCATGAGATGTTGATTAAGGTGCAAAGGAAAAAGAAGAAAAATATAAGCAATTTAGCCATGAGAAGATAGACAGGTAGAATCCAGAAATAGAAAACTCAAACAGAAAGATCAAGCAGAATATTAAAGTAGAAAAATCAAGCAGAAAGACTCTACATGACAGGCAAGCAGAAAGCACAAGTAGTTTTATACTTTTGCTAAATTTCAAAAAAATGGAAAATAGGACAATCCTATGGAATCAAAGTTAGAATTCCGGCATAATAGAAAGAGGAGGACAGTATCAATTGCTTGTTATATTTTTTTAATTGCTTAAAAGGGTATAAAGGGGGAAAGGGTAGTATCTTAGATTGTAACAATGGTATTACTCTACCAAAAGAGAGGGCTATAATAATTAAGAAAACAAACCTTAAAAAAAGGAGAATAAGAAAAATAAGGAGAATAAGAAGAATAATGAGAATAAGAAGAATAAGAAGAATAAGAAGAATAAGGAGAATAAGAAGAATAAGAAGAATAAGGAGAATAAGAAGAATAAGAAGAATAAGAAGAATAAGAAGAATAAGAAGAATAAGAAGAATATGAAGAATAAGAAGAATATGAAGAATAAGAAGAATAATAAGAAAAAAAAATAAGAAGAAAAAGAAGAATAAAAAGAATATGAAGAATAAGAAGAATGAGAAGAAAATAAGAAAAATAAGAAAAGAACAATAAGAAGAATAAGAAGAATAAGAAGAAAAGAATGAAAATAATAATATGAAGAATAATATAAATAAGAAGAATAAAAATAATAAGAAGAATATGAAGAATAAGAAGATTAAGAACAATAAAAAGAATAATAAGATTAAAAAGAAAAAAAGAATAAGATGGATAATAAGAATAAGAAAAAATATAATTAGAAAAATAACAAGAATAAGAATAAAACGAAGAATATATAAATATAAAGAATATAAAAAATATAAAGAATAAGATTAATAAAAAGAATAAAAAATAATAAGAAGAATAACTAGAATTTTAAGAATAATAAGAATAATAAGAATAAGAAGAATAAAAATAATAAGAATAATAAATGAATAGGAAGAATAATGCCAATAAAAAGTATAAGAAGAGTAAGAAGATAAGTAGAATAAAAAGAATAAGAAGAATAAAAAGAATAAGAAGATTAGCAAGAATAAAAAGATTAAGAAGAAATAGAAGGAAAGAAGAATTAGAAGAATAATAAGAATAAGAAGAATAAGAAGAATAAGAAGAATAAGAAGAATAAGAAGAATAAGAAGAATAAGAAGAATAAGAAGAATAAGAAGAATAAGAAGAATAAGATGAATAAGAATAATAAGAATAATATGAATAATAAGAAGAATAAGAAGAATAACTAGAATAACATGAATAAGAAGAATAAGTAAAAAAGAAGAATAATAAGAATAATAAGAAAAAGAATAAGAAGAATAAGATAAAATAAGTAGAAAAAAAGAATAAGAAGAATAAGATGAATAAGAAGATTACGAAGAATAATAAGAATAAGAATAATAATAAGAATAATAAGAATAATAAGAATAAGTAGAATAAGAATAATCAGATGAATAAGAAAACTAAGAAGAATAAGAAGAATAAGAAGACTAAGAAGAATAAGAAGAATAAAAAAATAAGAAGAATAAGAAGAATAAGAAGAATAAGAAGAATAAGAAGAATAAGAAGAATAAGAAGAATGAGAAGAATGAGAAGAATTAGAAGAATAAGAAGAATAAGAAGAATACGGAGAATAAGAAGAATACGAAGAATAAGAAAATACGAAGATTAAGAAGAATAAAAAAAAATAAAAAGATTAAGAAGAATAAGAAGAATAAGAAGAATAAGAAGAATAAGAAGAATAAAATGAATATGAAGAATAAGAAGAATAAAAAGAATAAGAGGAAAAGTAAGATTATGAAGAAAAAGCAGAATAAGAAGAATAAAAAGAAAAGGAAGAAAAATAAGAAAAAGAAGAATAAGAAGAATAACAAGAATAAGAAGAATAAGAAGAATAAGAAGATTAAGAAAATTAAGAAGAATAAGAAAGATATGAAGGATAAGAAGAAAAAAAAGAATAATATGAATAAAAAAATAAAAATAATAATAATAATGAGAAGAATAAAATGAATAAGAAAAATAATAAAAATAAGAAGAATAAGAAGAATAAGAAGAATTTCAAGAATAAGAATAATACCAAGATTAAGAAGAATAAGAACATTAAGAAGTATAAGAAGAATAAGAAGAATAAGAAGAATAAAAAGAAAAGAAGAATAAGAAGAATAAGAAGAATAAAAAGAAAAGAATAATAAGAAGAATAATAAGAATAAAAATAATAATAAGAATAAGAAGAAAATGAAGAATAAGTAGACTAATGAGAATAAAAAGAATATAAAGAATAAGAAGAATAAGGAGATTAAGAAGAATAAGAAGAATAAGAAGAAGAATAAGAATAAGAATAAAAAAAAGAATAAGAAGAATAAAAAGATTAACAAGAATAAGAATAATAAGAAGAATAATATAATTAGAAGAAAAATAAAAATAAGAATATAAAAAGAAAAAGAAGAAAATAAGAATAAGAAGAAAAGAAGATAAAGAAGAATAAAAAGAATAAAAAGAATAAAAAGAATAAGAAGAATAAGAAGAATAAAAATAATAAGAAGAATAAGAAGTTTAAAAAGAATAATAAGGTAAAAAAGAAAAAGAAGAATAAGATTAATAACAAGATTAATAAGAATATGCATTCTAAGATTTAATTCCTCTTTAGCTTTATTTACTTCTATTCTCAAGGCATCATCTTGTCTCTCTTCCACTTTAGCTTTAAGAATACTAAGAAAAATATGCATTCTAATAAGAATATGATTCTGGCTCTATGCTTCCAAAAAAGAAGTTTTTTTGGAATCAGAGAGCGAGAATCAAGTAGCTAAAGGATGGGGATAAAAATACGAAATTTTTTAATGCTCTGGTAAAAATTAAAAATCAAAAGCATGGAATAAAAGGATTAATAAGCTAGTAAAGAATGGATAGAAAAGGAGGTGGAAATAAAAATGAATTAGAAGATTTTTTTAAAAAACACATATGTAGTCCAAGCACAGTAAGAATGTATACATTAATGCAAAACATTGAAAAAAACGTTACTGAAGAAAATAACAAGATGCTAGAGAAAATTCCAAAAGAAGAAGAGGTGAAAAAGGTTGTATTTAGCATGAATATTGAAAGTGTAATAGGGCCAGATGGTTGGAATAATGAATTTTCCCTAAAGAATTGGAAAATAATTAAAAAAGAGGTGGTTGCAGTGATCTCATGGATTTTTGCAGGTGCTGATATTACAAAAACATGGGAGAATTCTTTTCTAGTACTAATTCCTAAAAAACCAAACCCAAAGAAAGTGGAAGATTTTAGGCCAATCAGTCTATCTAATACAATTTATAAGATCTTAGCCATGTTCTTCAGAACACGCTAAGTCAGATCATTCCTTTTATCATATCGGTTGAGTAAGTAGGCTTTGTAAAAAATAGGCTGATAATGGAAAATATAAATTTAGCTCCAGAATTAATAAGGGAGATAGGGGCAAATGTAAGAGGATATAACATCATTTTAAAGCTAGATCTATCAAAGACTTTTGATAGAGTAGAATGGGATGTTCTATGTTATATAATGAGAAAAATGGGATTCTCAGAATTCAGGATAGATATAATATATAGATGTATTCCTAGCACATGGGTTAGAATCCTGATAAATGGGAAGGCTAGCGATTAATTTAATTTTTTAAGAGGGTTGAGGCAAGGAGACCCCCTCTCACTTTCACTATTTTATATATATGTAGAGCTATTCATAGTAAATTTGAAGGATCAAGTGAAGTGGCAAATATTTTTGCATACAACAGCCTAGATACACTTCTACACTAAGCTGCTTGGTGTATGCGGATGATATCATCGTCTTTACAAATGCCAGCAGTAGTTCTATGAAAAGATTAATGAGGCTATTGTAATGTTGGAAGTGGAATCAGGACAAATGCTAAATAAGGAAAAATATCAATTTATTTTAGCAGCAAAAAAAGCAGAAAATGTAGCTCAAAGAATTACACAAATTATAGGTTTTACACAAAAGAAAGGTGTGTTAATGTCTCTAATTTGCCCCAAATATGAGGGAAAAGTGAAGGAGGAATATCTTTCCTTAATAGTATAAAAGATGAGAAAAAAATTGCTGGTTGGAAAGATGACCTATTAAGTATGGAAAAAAGAATTTTGCTAATTACACATACATTACAAGGTTCGTTGGCACACATTTTGATGTCTATTCAGCCACCAAGAGGATTATAAGAAAATTAGAAAAAGAAATGACAAATTTCTTATGGGGGAAAAAAGATGGAAAAAATAAATTACATTGGAAAAAATGGGGGGGGGGGGGGGGGGACCTATGTTATATGAAGGAGGAGGCAGGTTTATGCAATACTAGCCTAAATGATATGGCCAAAGCATGGGTGTTTAAGAACTAGTGGAGACTTAAAGAGAATGAAAGTATTTGAATGGCATATATAAAGGCTAGGTATGGTTTAGGGGGCAAGGCATTTAAACTATCAAAGAAAGCATCAAAAAGCTACAAACAGATGTGTAGTCAGTGAGACATTGTATAAAAACATTCAATTCTGACCAACAGTGGGTGGAAATGGACTTTGAATGAGCATGACAATTTTACAATAAAAAGTGTCAAATTATTGGGGAGTAAGAGAAAACCATCACATGACCTATTTAGAGGAGTATGGGGAAAGGAGATACCACAAAAAATAAAAGTTTTTTTATGGAAACTCCTTTCTAACATGATCCCAGTAGATGTTAATATTCAGAAGAAGGGTATAAGTTTAGCATCAAGATGTGAATGCTGTAAACAAGAGAGAGAAAGCATGAATCATTTATTTTCAACAGGAAAAATAGCTACAGAATTATGGGAAAAATTAGAATTAGAAGAAGATATAGAGAGTTGCACAGGAAGCCTAAGGGACGGGATGAAGAACTGGTCGCAAAAACATACAAAGAACAAAATCCTAAAATGGCTCAGAGATTATATTCCACATATAACAGTATGGTGCCTATGGAAAGATAGGAATAGAAGTACATATGAAAATGCTGAAAAGAGGGTTGATTATATATTAGCAGAGATCAAAAAATAATGCTCATTTATCTCAGCCTGTAACTCAATAAAAACAAGAAGCATATGATTAGACAAAAATAGGAAAAAAGCATGGGGTCTAAATATAATTGTAGGGAAAATAGCAAATATAAAGATCAAAAGCTAGAATATGCCTCCGCAAGGAGGTCTAACTCTTAACACGGAAATATGTTTTAAAAGGGAAATGGAAGTTGCAGGCGGAGGAGCAGTTATAAGAAAGGATGAGGGTGGAGTGATAAAAGCTTTTACAATGAGGAGTCTAGCCTCCTCGGCATTACACTAGTAGATTATGGCCTTGTACAAGGGTTTGGAAATTTGTAAGGATAATAGCTTCTTAAATATTCAAGTGCAGGTAGATTCAAAACTATTGGTTGATCTAGTAAGAGGTAAAATGGAATTTTGAAGATTTGAGAAAGAAATTATTAGTATCAAAAAATCATTAACAGAATTAAAAGGTGAAATAGTGCACATATATAGAGAGGCAAATGCGCTGACAGATTAACTAGCAAAGGAAGGCATGAAGAAAGGGACACAAGTGTTTGATGGTAAATGTATCCCGGAAAAAGTTAAATGCTTAATCGAATTAGACAAAAAAAGTTTTTTGTATATTAGAATTCAAAAGATAAAAGCTTAAAAAACAAAAATAGCAGGGGGTTTACTGATATTATATATATATATATATATATATTAATAACTACTTGTAGTTTCTATTTGTTTTTTGGTAAAAGTGTAGATGAAGGCTAAGGAAAGAAAAAAGTCTCATTGGTCCTAAGGGAAGACTAATCAATGAAAAGCATTTTTAGTTTAATCTAGTTTTTTTTTGGATTATTTGCATTGTTGTTTTGGTTCTAACTTCCTCATGTGAAGTGGAGACTGGATAGAGTAGGAATGTATATAAGAATAAGAGGGGTAAGGGTCTGTAATGTATGAAAAATAGGGTATGCTATCAAAATTATGGAAAAGTTACTAGGGGCACAAAGTAGCCAAGTAAACAAGCAGAACTCAAGGAGATAAAAGGTGACATGAATCAAAATGTTGCTAGGAGCATAAAGGTTCTAAGAAAGAGGGAGAACATAAAGTAGAGGACATAATGAACAAGGAGGGAAAATCCCTCATCATAGTATGGGGGCTTGAAAAGCTGCAAATAGAAGACTCTGAGACACAACTCATGCTGGCATCAAAACAAGTACAATAAAGATGGGCTAACATAGAATTTTATTTTATTTATTTTATATTTACATGGTGATTTGGGAAAGGGTTGTAAGGAAATTAAAGGGTAGTCTAGGATTGGTACAATGTGTAAATGGATAAATGGCAGTATGCTAGCTTGTGAGAAATAGTATTCCTCCACCAAAATAGAGGGTATATATATAATAAAATAAACTTAAAAGAAAAGATTAAGAAGAATAAGAAAAACAAGAAGAATTAGAAGAATAAGAAAAAAAAGAAGATTAAAAAAATATAAAGAAAAAGAAGAAAAATAAGAATAAAAAGAACAAGATTAATAAGAAGAATAAAAAGAATAAGAAGAATAAGATTATAAGAAGAATACAAATAATAAGAAGAATAAATAGAATTATAAGAATAATAAGAATGAGAAAAGAAGAATAAGAAGAATGAGAAGAATAAGAAGAATGAGAAGAATAAGAAGAATAAGAAGAATAAGAATAAAAAGAAGAGAAGAAGAATAAGAAAAATTAGAAGAATAATAAGAAAAAAATAATATAAAGAATAAGGCGAATAAGAAGTAAAAAAAGAATAAACAAAAAAGAAGAATAAAAAGAATAAAAAAAATAAGATGAATATGAAGATTCAGAAAAATATGATGAATAAGAAGAATAAGAAGAATATGAAGAATAAGAAGAATATGAAGAATAAGAATAATAAAAAGAATAAAAAGAATAAAAAGAAAAGAAGAATAAAAAGAATAAAAAAAATAAGAAGAATAACAAGAATAAGAAGAATAAGAAAATAAGAAGAATAAGAAGAATAAGAAGAATAAGAAGATTAAGAAGAATAAGAAGATTAAGAAGAATAAGAAAAAAAAGAAGATTAAGAAGATTAAGAAGGATTAGAAGAATAAAAAGAATAATAAAAATAAGAAAAATAAATAGAATAGTAAGAATATGAATAATAAGAAGAATAATAAGAAGAATAATAAGAATAACATGAATAACAAAATTACAAAGAGTAAGAAAAAAAAAGAATAATAAGAAGAACAAGTAGAATAAGAAGACTAAAAAGAATAAGAAGAATAAGAAGAATAAGAAGAATAAGAAAAATAAGAAGAAAAAGAAGAATAAAAATAAGAAGAATCAGAAGAAAAAGAAGAATATGAAGAAGAATAAAAATAATAAGAAGAATAAGAACAATAAAAAGAAATAGAAGAATAAAATGAATAAGAATAAGAATAAGAATAAGAAAAGAAGAAAAAGAATAAGAAGAATAAGAAGAATATGAAAAAAAGAGTTATAAGAAGAATAAATAGAATAAAAAGTTAAAGAAGAATAATAAAAATTAGAAAAATAAAAAGAAATAGAAGAAAAAGAAAAATAAGAAGAAAATAAGAAAAGAAAAAAAGAATAAAAAGGATAATAAGGATAATAAGAATAAGAAGAATAAGAAGAAAAAGTAGAATATGAAGAATAAGGAGATTAAGAAGAATATGAAGGATAAGAAGAATAAAAAGAATAAAAAGAATAAAAAGAAAAAAAAGAATAATAAGAATAAATAGAATTGTAAGAATATGAATAATAAGAAGAATAACAAGAATAACATGATTAAGAAGATTAAAAAGAGTATGAAAAAAAACAATAATAAGAAGAATAAGTAGAATAAGAAAAATAAATATAATAAGAAGAATAAGAAGATTATGAAGAATAAGAAAAATAAGAAAAATAAGAAGAAGAATAATAAGAATAAGAAAAATAAGAAGAAAAAGAAGAAGAATATGAAGAAGAATAAAAATAAGAAGAAAAATAAGAATAAGAATAATAAGAACAATAAAAAGAAATAGAATAATAAAATGAATAAGAATAATAAGAAAATAAAGAAGAATAAGAAAAATAAGAAGAATAAGAAGAATAAGAAGAAAGAGAAGAAAAAGAAGAATAAGAAAAATAAGAAAAATAACAAGAATAATAAAAATAAGAAAAATAAATAGAATAAAAAGATAATGAAGAATAATAAAAATTAGAAAAATAAGAAGAAATAGAAGAAATAAAAATATTAGAAGAATAAGAATAAAAGAAGAAAATAAGAAAAATAAAAAAGAATAAAAAGAATAAGAAGAATAAGAAGAATAAGAAGAATAAGAAGAATAAGAAGAATAAGAAGAATAAGAAGAATAAGAAGAATAAGAAGAATAAGTAGAATAAGAAGAATATGAAGAAAAAGTAGAATAAAAAGAATAACAAGATAAATAAGAATAAAAAGAATTAGAAGAATAAGTAAAATAAGAATAAGAAGAATAAGTAGAATAAAAAGAATAAGAAGAATAAAAAGAATATGAAGAATAAGAAGAATAAAAAATAAGTTGAATAAGAAGAATAACAAGAATAAGAAGAATGAGAAGAATAAGAATAATAAGAAGAATGAGAGAATAAGAAAATTAATAAGAATAAAATGAATAAGAAGAATTTAAAAAAAATAGAAGAAAAGAAGAATAAGAAGAATAATAAAAATAAGAAGAATATGAGGATAAGAAGAATAAAAAGAATAAGAAAAATACGAAGAATAAAAAGAATAAGAAGAATAAGTAGAATAATAACAATAAAAAGAAAATAAAAGAATAAAAGAATAAGAATAATAAAATAATTATAAGAATAAAAAGAACGATAAGAATAAGATGAAAAAAAGAATAAAAAAAATAAAAAAGAATAAGAAGAATAACAAAAATAAAAAGAATAAGAACAATAAGAAAAATAAAAAGAATAAGAAGAATAAGAAAAATAAAAAGAATAAGAAGAATAAGAATAATAAGAAAAATAACAAAAATAAGAATAATAAGAAGAATAAAAAGAATAAGAAGAATAAGAAAGATAAGAATAATGAAAAGAATAAGAAGAATATGAAGAATAAGAAGAATAAGAAGAATAAAAAAAATAAGAAAAAAAAGAAAAATTGGAAGATTATGAAGAATAATAAAAATAATATTTTCAGAGAGAGAAAGTAGCTATTAAGAATTCATTTTTATAAAACCCACTTCTCTCAATTCTATAGAGAGAATGTAGCATTTTTAGAGAGAGAAAGCACAATTTTTGGGCAAGATAAGCTCAATTCTAAGCCAAAAATTGAGGAAACTAATTTATTAGTTATTAGGAAGTCATTTTCGAAAGTTCTCCTAAAACCCGCTATTATGCTTCTAAATATTTCACTCAAAAATGATAACCTGCTATTTACTTCCCGTCGAAAGATATCTCCAACTCACATAGCATCAAAGACTTACTCTCATCGGAAAATTCTCACATGGTACACCTCAATTCGAAGACATTTATGGTTTCATTTCCATGCTAAAGCTGAAAGCCAGGGTGATGTTAGCATTATACGATATCAAACATCTATTTATACATTTCGAGGTCGAAGAAGACTTCCATAGAGTCTGGATGAGGTGCCAATGAAACATATTGGGTCAACCTATGTGCATGTTTAAGTGGACTCCTAAGTTCAATGTATTTACAAAGACTATAACACCGGTATAGATAAATATGCCTAAGCTTCCTCAGCATTTATTCAATAAATCATCTCTTTACTATGTCACGAAATCTATTGAAAACCCTATCTTCTTTGATGAAGATATGGCTTGTTTAACCAGACTAAGCATGGCGAGAATCTTTGTGGATATCAATTTACAGTTCCCTATGCCAAATAGGGTGTGGATTGGGAACAATGATGTCCATGGCTTCTGGAAGCCAATATTACCAGAATATATGCCTGGTTTTTCTTCTACTTGTTTTAAATTGGGTCATGATAAAACAAAATGTAAGGTAGGGAGGAGAAAATTAGAAACATGCATGAAAATGTAGGAATATGTTATAGGAACAAATAGATAAAAAAAGGGTAGGAAGGGGAGGATCGACAGTCAAACTTATACTCAGATATATACAATATAGGGAAAGCAGTAAGAAAGAGAGAGGAAAAAAATCCAGAGGCAAGGCATAGAGGTAAGGTTGACGCCGAAATTGTGGAGTTGGAGGCAGCAAAAGAGGAAAAGAATGGGGAGGGAGGGACAACATCAGAGGAAAATAGTGTTTGGCCAATATCAAGGTAATATAAAAAATAAAAATGAGGCCCTCAGAATAGGAGAAGACAAAAAATTGTTATTGAAGGTAGGGGAAACACAAAATGAGATGGAGGGAGAATGGGCAGAGGTTAAGGGGAAGAAAGGGGTAGAGAAATACAAAAGAAAAGAAGGTTGGAAGATAGCTACAAACAATAAGAGGAGAATAGCATTAAGGAAAATGATATAGAAGCATAGAGGGTTTGAAGATGATCGTTTATCTGAAGAAGGATCATACTCTAAAAGTTGTCCAATATTTAGCCATACTAAGGAGCAGCAATACTCCCCACTAAACAGATCAAGGGATGATGCCGAAGCATGCAAAGGTCCCATACTCATCTTCATAGAGAAGAGGTGATGGAAGAAATAAAATTAATGCCTATGTGTTTGGATAAAAAGCACATAGCAAAAAAATGGAAAAAATGCCAGTGAGCATAACTAAAAGCTCTAGAAACAAGACTAAGCACTTAAAAAACAATATGAGTCTATATACAAAACTTGTGCCCAAGCTAAAATTAACATTAATGGATAGCTGCTTAATATGGAACATAAGAGGTGCGGCCAACACACCGACAATTACTAGATTGAAAAATCTAAAGAAAATTCATAACATACGCATGATAGCCTTAATAGAACAACTAGTAAACCAAGATCAATTAGAAAAATACAAAAATATTATAGGATTCGATAATGATATGGCTAATCCCAATAGTAAGATATAGATTATGTGGGAAGATAGGATAAAGATGGATATTCTACATGCCTCAAAGTAGATGATTAGTCTTAACTTACATAGTCATTCAGAAGCTATAATCGTAGTAGTTTACACTAAAAATGCTATAGAAAAGCGAAAGATTTTGTGGTAAGAAATAGAAACAATCTCAACCTTAAACTCTCATTGGATCACTGGTGGAGACTTTAACATAATCAAGAATCTATATGAAAAGAAGGGAGGTAGGCCCCCCTTTGTGGATGCAATGGCTCATTTTAATGATGCTATTGACAAAGAAAAACTATTAGAAGTAGATTATCTCAGACACAAATACACATGGTGTAACAACTAGAAAAATAGGAGAGCAATATGGTCTAAACTGGATAGAGTTCTATATAACATAGAATGGTTGGAAGCATTATGGAGCCTTGGAATTAGGCATCTGAACAGAACATGTTCATATCACTGTCCACTCATCCTAAAAACTTGAAATAATCAACCAAAAGTTCAAACATTTCAAATTCTAAAATATGTAGACTAGGCACAAAGATTTTGAGAAAGTGGCCAGGAAGACATGGGAGGAGGAAACTTCAGGAAACCTAACACAGGTTTTAGTGGCTAAACTATGAAGACTAAGAATGAATCTAAGTGCATGAAATAAGGAAGTATTTGAAGATGTCAACAAAAAAATTGAGGAGACGGAAAAAAAAGTCACAAAGCTCGAAATAGAATATGAAAAAGATCAAGATGAGAGCACAAGGACAAAAATCAACAAAGCAAAAGCTGGCATAAGACTAAGATTACACATGTAAAAAATGTTCTAGAAACAAAGGGCGAAAATCAACTGGTTGAAAGATGGCGATAAAAATATGAAATTCTTCCACATAGTGGCCAAAATAAGAATCTAATAAAGAAGAATAAAAGGCAAAAAGGGCACATAAGAAAACTGGCAAGAGAAGGAGGAAAACATATTTAAACTTATGAAATATTTCTTCAAAAGCCATTTATGCGAACCAACAAGGCAAAGGTGCACATCCCTACTTCTAGAAATAGAATAAAAAGTCACAGAAGAAGATAATATAGCCTTAGGAGAAGTCTCGATGGAAGAAGAGATCAAGGAGGCTATTTTTAGCATCAACTCGGAAAGTGCAGTGGGACCAGATGGATGGGGAAGTGGTCTCTTCCAAAAAAACTGGGATATTATCAAGAAGTATATGGTAAGAGCTATTGCATGAATCTTTGCAGGGGTAGAAATCAGAAAGGCATGATCCAACTCCTTTAATGTACTCATTCCAAAAGAAGAGAACCGTCAAAAATGTGAGGACTATAGACCTATCAGTCAATGTAATTCCACCTATAAAATACTAGCCAAAATTCTTCCAACCAGATTGAGCAAGATATTGGCTGAGATAATTTCAAGGGAGCAAGTGAGATTCATCAAAAATAGATTAATGGTGGATAATATAAATTTAGAAGTGGAAATGAAGCAAGATTTTAACTCCAAATGCATAGGACATAATGTAGTAATGAAGCTTGATTTATCTAAAGCATTTGATAAAGTTGAATGGAACACTCTATGCTATATAATGAAAAAATTGGGGTTTTAAAGTTCTGGATCGACCTAATTTATAGATCTATATCGAGTGCCTCTATCAAAATGCTAATTAATGGAAAAGTAGGCAGAGAATTAGCTCTTACAAAAGGAATAAGATAGGGTGATCCTTTCTCGCTTTTGCTTTTTAATATTTATCTAGAAATTCTTATAAAGAATATTAAGAAGAGAATAAGCATACAAAAAATAATAGCAATTAAACAACCCAGAAGCACTCTGATAATAGGATGCCTCGCATATGCAGATGATATTATAATCTTCATGAATGCAAGAAAAACTTCCTTGAAAAATATGATGAAGCTCATTCAAGCATTTGAAGAGGAAAAAGAGCAAAAATATAATAAAAACAATGCCAATTCATAACGTCGAGGAAAATACCTGAAAGGGTGATTCATAGAATCAAAAACACTATGGGCTTCACACAAAGGAAAGGGACAATCACTTATCTAGGTTGTCCTATTTTTGAAGGTAGGTTAAGAGATGAATACCTAGCACCCCTAATGGAGAAAATAAAAAAGAAAATCATGGGTTGGAAGGAGGGTTTATTAAGCATGGTAGGAAGAGCTACATTAATATCCCATGTTCCTCACATCACAAAGCTCATACTCTAATGACCTTGAATCGGTCTAAAAAATTTATAAAAGCATTAGAAATGGAAATGAAAAACTTTCTATGGGATAAAAAAATGGTAAGCCCAAATTCCACAAGAAAAAATTAGAAGTTTTATGTTGCCCAAAAGTGGAAGTAGGGTTAGGGTTGCTCACCCTTAAAGATATGGCCAAATACTGGGCATGTAAATACTGGTTGAGAATCAATGAAGATAGTAGCCTTTGGGCCACCTTTATAAAAGGTAAATATGGGGAAGAAAAAAACTATTCGAGAAATTCAAGGAAGACTACTACAACCTGGAAACAAATGAGGGAGCAATGGTATTTAGTGGAAGAACACTCTAAATTGACAAGAATGGATGGAAATTGACACTAAATCCTCAAGGAAATTTTACTCTAAAGTCTGTCAAAAAATTAGTAAGGAATATGGGAACAGCTCAAGAAATATTCAACTGGATATGAGAAAATGGAAGCCCAGAAAGAATGAAGACATTATAATGGAAAGTGCTTTCGAAGGATGTCCTACTGGATGTTCATATACAAAAGAAAGGCATAAATTTGGCCTCGAGATGTGAATGTTATCACATGGCAATGGAAGACACAGATCACCTTTTCTCAAAAGAGAAAATAGCTACATAGATCTAGAAGTCATTAGAAATGACAGAAAACATGAAATATAAAGAATCCTCACTAAAAGATAGAATCAACAAATAGAGAGAGGAAAAGTATAATTTTAGGATGATAAAATTGGTAAGGAACCACACACCACAGGTAGCAATCTGGTCTTTATGGAAAGCAAGAAATAAAAGTAGATTCGAAGGGGTTAAAATGGAAGTGAGAAGTATATTAGAAGATATAAAAAGGGAAATATCAAATATTTCAGCTGTCAGGCTTATAAAATTAAATGAAGCTGAAGAGAATAATAGTTTAAAGTATATTTGGGGTCTCACAAAAAAAAAGCTTAAAAGAACATACATGAAAAGCTTCACATGGAATAAACCCACACACAGAATATTAGCTTTAAACACGAACGGAAGTTTTAAAACGGAGATAAGAATGGCATAAAGAGGAGGAGTCATAAGAGACACATAAGGCAGAATCATAAAATTATACACATTTAAGCACAAAGCTGTCTCACCACTTCATGAATAAATTTTAGCATTTCAAAAGTGAGTATAAATTTGCAAGGATAATAAGTTTAGAAACATCATAATACAAGTAGACTCAAGCCTCCTGGTGAGATTAGCCACAAATAAATTAGACATGTGGCAATTCAAAGAAAAGATGAGAATGATAAAAAATCACATAAATCATATAAAATGAACAATCACGCATATTTATAGGGAAGCAAATGTACTAGTAGACAAACTAGTAGAAGAAGGCTTAAAAAAAGGGATGCAAGAATTTGACACAGGAAACATTCCAACGAAATATCAAGACTAAAAAAATTTAGACAGTATAGGATTCCCATACATTAGGCGACAAAAGAAAAAATCTAAAAAAAAAATTAAAAAAATAAATGGGGATGGGGAAAAGAGTTAGAAAGGCACATATATTGCATATATTTGTTATCTTGCGGGAAAACAAGATCCTAGATCGATTAAATGAGGGGTCAAAATAGGAACTAAGGAGAATAAACATAGAAAAAGAGAACCTAAAACATTAAAATCCAAAAAGGTTAGGGTCAGGGTGAAATGACCCATACGAAATAATACAAGCTTTTTAACATGTTTGACTAAGTTTGACCGAGTTTGACTAAGATTGACTAGGGTTGACCAACACTTAATATGTGGGTTAAAGTTGACTTTTTCAAGTGAGTAATTTTGGGTTGACCAAGACACTATTTCGTAGGTCTTATCGATACGAGTTCATAGACTGATGGAATGTTAAATCTGACTTATAGATAAAATATTATGGGCTTGAGAAGTTCAAACAGTATCACTTTAGTAGTGTTTAGGTCTGTCTGGAATTTTTACCCAAAAAGACCCTAGGCCCTATATAAACACATTTCTGAGATGCCAAATGAAACCCTATCCCCAAAACAACTTTTGAGCTCCAAAAACCCTAGGAAAGAAGCTCTCCAAACTGAGAACACAAGTGAGCCATTTGGCCATCTGCGCAGAGTGGAAGATTGGACCAAACGAGGCATCACCGGCCAGCCACCGACGACACACACCAGACCAATGGGTAAGCCACTGCCAGATGATTCCAACCATAAAGTTTCACGGCCAACCACCATCGGGCATGCCAGGATCTGGCCGACGAACCCACCGATGGCTACATTATTTTTCACCGGAAAACTCTACTTTTCGGCCATTTCCGGCGACCCCATATCTCTCACCCCCCCACCCCCCCCATTTTTGGACTTCCCAAACATTATTTTCGCGGTTCCTTTTTACATATTCCTCGCCATTTGAAAGATACGATAAAGAATAAAGTTGGCCGACAGTCTGATCAAGTTTTTCGACCACCACAACAACTATTAGACCAAGGTAATGGTACTAATATGTTCCTGATCTCTTGGGCTTTCCATTTATATGTGATTTATAAATTTTGGACATCGTTTGGCTAGATTTACATTTTTTAAGTTGTTTCGAGCAATTACCAAGGATTTTGAACTGAAATTGGGTATTAATTGGTCAAATTAAGCACAATTGAAGTTGGATTAATGAAATTGGATATTTTTAGGAATTATTGGGCATTTCAATTTCAAAAAACGAGCTTCTGAATGAAAAGCCCCAATTATGGGTATCAGGTCTATAGGGCACACTATATAATTGGACCATGATTGGCCCAATTATATAGTGTCACTCACGCCGAGCTGAGAGACGATCCTAATGGGGAGTAGGACTGATCATCTATAATCTGTGAGTAGTTTATATACTTTTAAATGATTTGGAATATTATATCGATATATCTATTATAACTTAATACTTTACATATATACTATTTTGATTAGATGATTGGTTGCATTCAAATATGGTTTTCGATTTCATATAAAACAAGTTATCATTTCATGTGAATTTTGTCAACATTTTAACTATTTGAAAGTTTTACTATATCCATGGATGAGTCTGTGGTATTTTGAGATTTGGGGTGCGTGGTTTGAGATTTTAAACCACATTGAAAAATTATTGTTTAAAAAAATGTATTTCTTTGAGATTTGGGAAATGATTATGAAACGGTAATTCTGGAAAAGTTATTGTTAGTGAGGAAAAGATTATATGTGATTAGTGGTCACATAATGGATAGGTTCACCTGAAGGTTTATTAGGTGCCACATGATAGCCAAGTTTACCCAGCGGTTTATTAGGTGTCACGTGATGGCCAGGTTTGCTTGGAGGTTTATTAGGTGCCACGTGAGGCTCGAGCTTGCCCGAAGGTTTGATAGTTATCACGTGATGACCGGGTCTACCTGGAGATTTGTTAGATGCCACGTGATGGCTGGATCTACCTGGGAGTTTGTTAGTTACCACGTGATGACTGGTGTAACCACATGTTTATTAGTGGTCATGGTGTCGTGGGATCGAACTTACAGATGATTTATGATGGGTTTGTGATATGGTACATGGTTGATTTCTAAATAAGGTATAACATTGTAATACTTATGATTATGATACTTTCATGGTTATTTTTGTTACATGGTGGTCATACATATTTTATGCTTGATTTGTGTGTTGTGGACAATTCATATGTGTGTTGTGAATAATTTATACTATGATTTTTAAGCTTAGTTGTCATGTCAATAAGATTTTGAGCATGAAATTCATTTGGTTGGGCTTGATAAAGTCATGTATTTTGAAATATTTTAAACGAGAAACTTTATGAAAGAGTGGACGTGAGGTTTTGAGAGAAGAAATATTTTAAAATAAAATAGTAATTTTCTTAAAACTATGCCACTCACTGAGATTTATATTCTCACGTTTATTATTTTAAATTTGTTCCCTAGGTCTAGGTAGATCTTAGGTCCTATCGTACCAGATTATACACTTCTCTGCCTGCTATAGCTGTAGTACTCTACTTCATTCATCTGTCTTGTTTATTGGACTTATTATTTTCATTATACCCCTAAATTTCGCAAATACTCTTAGAATGTCATGGTATTTTTGTATTGAACTTATATGAGTCCTTATTATGTATGCATGTGGTTATGACCTATATTAATTTCGGTTAGTAATGGTATTGGGTGGTTGTGGATTTTTTATATAATTGAGATATTTGGTATTACATATGTTCATTTCACCAGGTAGGACCATTTGGGAAATCTGGGAAGGATATCCGGGTCGGGTCATGTCAACTTGGTATCAAAGGTTAGGTTCCTGAATTCCTAAAAGTTGTACATTGCTATGCAACTCATCCAGTGTTTTGTATACCTTCCTAACCTTATCCTTGGAATTAAATATGTTTCATTTATTCTTGGAATAGAGTTCATAACAAATATCATTGCCTCGGATTGATGACCTATTTTATCAGCTCCTGGGTACAAGAGTGTTCTTCAAGACTGACTTGAGGTCAGGATACCATTGGTTAATGATTAGGGAATCAGACATTCCCACGATAGTATTCAAGATAAGATATGGGCATTATGAGTTTCTACTTCTAGTGATGTCTTTTGGACTTACCAATGCCCCAGTAGCTTTCATGGATTTAATGAGCTGGGTTTTCTGTCCATACTTAGTCGGTCATCGATGACATCTTGGTGTACTCAAGAAGTGAGTCGAAACATGAGAGGCATATAGGTTTGGTGTGGCAGACTGTAAGACTATACCAGTTGTATGCCAAGTTCAGCAAATGTTAATTTTTGGTTGAGCCGAGTGGGGTTTCTCGGACATGTAGTTTTTGCTGATTACATTTCTATAGATCCTCAAAATGTAGGAGTTGTGGCAAATTGGGAGCAACCAACTACAATGATAGAAGTATGAAATTTCCTAGGATTAGCAGGGTATTACCGCAAGTTTATAGATGGGGTTTTTTAAAATAGCAGGATCACTTCATTATTAGACTAGGAAAGGAGTTTGAACCAAAAAGGTAAGGGTTTTTGGTTTGATTCTTGTAAAATGAATCTTTTTCTAGGGTTTGGTTGTTGAAACTTCTCCTAACCCTAGATTTGAAGGATGTGGGATGGTAAGACCCTGATCCTTGGTTAATTGTGTAAGGATTTGAGAGGAATTTGCATAGAGGGATATGATTTATGGATTTCGCACTTTTTTGAAACTTAGTATTTCATCCTTACCTTAGAGTGACTGAGTGATGAGTTGGAAAACCCTAGGTTCTTGTTAAGATGTGGTTTGGAAGATGTTTCAGGTTGAATAGAGTGGCGTTGGTGTGTTTGAGTGTTGGGGTTGATTTTGTTGGAAACTTATGGAAAAAGTGGGGAAAGATCATAAATTATGGGCATTTTCGTGGGCTGGATTTTTCTGTTATAGCCGGTGTTAGTATCTTGGCCATAACATGATCATTTCTGCTCCAAATTGAGTGATTCAAGTGACGGTGTAAACTAGACTTCAAATAGCACAAATATCCCTGAAATATGTGTGTCCAAATTCGTAACCCTTTGGACCCCAAGATTAATTAATAGTGGGGCTATGTTGCATAGAACATATCGCAAGTTTGGGTGCTCCGAATTGGGTGATACCAATTGGAAAAGAACCCTTAGCACTTTATATTCAAATGAGTAATATGAAGATAGGAATACAATAAGTGTTTTGTGTTGAGTGTATTGTTTGTGTAACCCTAATAATGGGTGTTAAATGTTGATCCGGGTACGTATAAGAGGGAGTGCACTTGGGGGATTAAGTTTTATGTTGGAAGGTATAAAAATATATGAGTCGAGTGGTGATAAGTAATAGACCACTTGAGTAATTTTTTTTATGTGACATGGATTGTGAGATGCTAAGGAAATCTTATTACTTATTATTTGCAAATCCTTGGAGTAGCCTCGGGTTTTAACTTCCTTGGGAGACTTGCGGATTTTTGAATCCAAGAAAGATAGGGGATATTGTAACCTTCTTCTGCTTATACCATGGTTGGCATTTTGTGGAAATTCTATACCATTCCATTCTTGGACTGTGTGTTTTTCTTATGATATATATACAAATGTGATATTTTATACCTATTGAATTCTTAAATTAACTAGTACATGATGTATTTTAGATATCCATGTGGTTGAATGCTTTGTGAAATCATTTTAAAGCATGACATGGGTATGAGACTATGTGAGAGTCTGGATTGATGTAATGGACACGGAACAATGACTAGTCCTTGGGTTGTAGTCCTAGAAAGGTCACAAATATATAGGATGTAGGCATGTCCTTAGGTGGTAAGTCCCAACAGTTTGTCATTATTCAGGGATGATCGGCTAGTCCCTAGGTGAAAGCCCAAAAGAGTCACTGATGAGGGATTGAAATGTCGGTAGTATTGAATTCATGTGTTTTCAACGGCAACCTATTATTTGTAAAATGCTCATGTTTTGCAATATCTTGAATTATGTATAAAGTGGAATGTTTTATGAGCATGACTTGTTACGGGATTCACTACTGAGTTGTCGAACTCACCCCCCATTATTTCTCTCAACCTTAGATGTAGGTATGAAACTAGCTGCGTGACATGAGAGTTGGACCTGTACACTTTATGAGGAAGGAAAGATTGTATGTCAACCTTAGTTTGCTAATGGTTGAGCATCGATTTTGATGAATATTTAGTGTTATGTGGATATCTCACTATATATTTGGACAGTTGATATCTTTTGTGGATCATTGTATATTTGGCTTATGTAGCAACTAGTTTTGAAACTTGTGTAAATGTATTTTTAATCAAGTATAAGGTATAGTTTGGGTACATTAAGGAATTAACTCTGTGCCATTATGTGTGTATGTTTGGAGACCTGGAAAAATGTTTTATTTGCATTTCCATTTGATTACTTCAAGTGGTGTTTAGACTCAAGTTTTAAAATAGTAATATAACCCACACCGGTGGGATTCAGTGTGTGACAAGTTGGTATCGCTCAAGCATTGAGATGTCACCTTTTGAGGCATTGTATGGGGAACAACATCGCACTCCATTATGTTGGAATTTGACTTGCAAAATGAAGTTACTAGACCCTGAGATTGTGCAAACGATAGTGGACACGGTTAATATTACACATGGCAGGTTGAAAGTAGTTCAGGATAAGCAAAAGAGCTATGCGAACAAGCAAAGGAAAGATCTTAATTTTGAGGTTGAAGATCGAGTATTCTTGAAGCACTCTCCTTGGAAAGGTGTGGTACGCTTTCGAAAGTGAGGAAAGTTAAGTCCTCACTACATTGGACCTTTTGAGATTGTTGAAAGGATAGGCCTAATGGCTTATAGAATAGGCTTGCTAGATGAGCTTTCTCGAGTCCATAATATTTCCACATCTCCATGCTACGCAAGTACATCTTAGATCCCTCACATGTGTTGGAGGCACTAGATATTGAGCTGAGGGGTGACTTATCCTATTAAGAACAACCAGTGTAGATTCTGGTTAGAGAAAATAAAGAGCTTCACAACAAGATAGTATTCTTAGTGAAAGTCCCTTGGAGAAAGCATCTAGTCGAGGAAGTGACTTGGGAGTGGGAGGACTAGTGCGGAGCCGGTACCCTCATCTCTTCCATGACTCAGGTACGAATTTTGTGGATGAAATTTTTCTTTAAGGGGGATAGATTGTACTGACCCATACGAAATAATACACGTTTTTACACGTTTGACCAAGCTTGACCAAGTTTGACTAGGGTTGACTAATACTTAGTATGTGGGTCAAAGTTGCCTTTTTTAAGTGTGATCAATTTTTAGTTTACCAAGACACCATTTCGTAGGTCTCATCTATACGAGTTCATAGACTAGTGAAACATCAAAATTTGACTTACGGATAAAAAGTTATTGCCTCGAGAAGTTAAAATAGTAGCACTTTAGTAGTGTCTAGGTCTGTCTGTAATTGTTACATGAAAATGACCCTATGCCCTATATAAATACATCTTTGGGATGCCAAATGAAACCCTGGCCCCAAAACACCTTTTGAGCTCCAAAAACCCTAGGCAAGAAGCTCTCCAAACTAGGAACACAAGTCAGCCGTCTGGCCATCTGTGCCTCGAGGAAGATGGGACCAGACGAGGCATCACTAGCCAGCCACCAGTGACATGCACCAGAACAACATGTGCGCCACTTTCGGACGATTCCGATAATGAAATTTCATGGCCAACCGCTAGCGGACACACCGTGATCTGGCCAGCGAACCTGCCGATGGCTGCACATTTAACCGGAATTTTCCACTTTTGGCCATTTCTGGCAGCTTCTGACCATGCCATACCTTTCACCCCCTATCTTTGGGCCCCTTGAACTCATTTTAATGGTCTATTTTTGCAGATTTCTCACCGTTTGAAAGATACGACAAAAAGAAAGTTGCCAGATGGTCGGATCAAGTTTTCCTGTCACCATTATGATTGTTTGACCAAGGCAATGGTACTGATGAGTTCCTAGTCTTTTGGGCTTTCCATTGATATGTGGTTTGTAAATTTTGGGTATTGTTTGATTAGGTTTCAATTTTTAGGTTGTTTTGGGCAATTAGCTAGAAGTTTGGACTTAAATTGGGTATCAGTTGGTCAAATTAGGTAAAATTAATGTTAGATTAATGAAATTCAATATTTTTAAGAATTATTGGATGGTTCTAATTTGAAATATGAGCTCTCGAGAAAAAAACCTCAATTATGGGTATCGGGTATATATGGCACACTATATAATTGGGCATGTCATGATCCAATTTAGTGGGTTTCGTTGTTCGAAAAATTATTCTAAGGCCTTCGGGCCATCCCGATGTCTTTGGTTTAGTTATTGGAACCTATGTGATATTTTATTGGTATTACAGGTGCTCACGTCGAGTTGGGAGACAATCCTACAGGGAAAAAGGACTGATCATCTGTAATCTTTGAGTGGTTTATATGCTTTTAAATGATTTGAAATATTATATCGATATATCTATTATGATTTAATACTTTAGATATATATTGTTTTGATCAGATGATTGGTTGCATTCAAACATGGTTTTCAGTTTCATATAAAATAAGTTATCATTTCATGTGAATTTTGTCAAAATTTGAAAGTTTTACTGTGTTCATGAATGAGTTTGTGGTATTTGGATTTTTGGGGTATGCGGTTTGAGGTTTTAAACCACCTTAAAATATTATTGTTTAAAAAATGGATTTCTTTAGATTTGGGAAATGATTATGATACGGTAATGCTGGAAAAACACTTGTGAGTGGGGGAAATATTATATGTGATTAGTGGTCACATGATGGATAGGTTCACCAGGAGGTTTATTAGGTGCCATGTGATGCCCAAGTTTACCTGGAGGTTTATTAGGTGCCAAGTGATGACCAGGTTTACCCGAAGGTTTATTATATGCCACATGATGGCCGAGCTTGCCCGAAGGTTTAATAATTGCCACATGATGGCTAGGTTTACCTGGAGGCTTGTTAGATACCACGTGATAGTCGGGTCTACTTGGAAATTTGTTAGTTGTCACGTGATGGCCAGGTGTAACCACAAGTTTATTAGTGGTCACGGTATCGTGGGGTCAGGCTTACCGATAGTTTATGATGGGTATGTGGTACGGTACACGGTTGGTTTTTTAAATAAGGTATAAACCTGTAATACTTATGATTATGGTACTTTTATGGTTGTTTTTGCGACATGGTGGTCATACATGTTTTATGTTTGATTTGTGGGTTGTGGACAATTCATATGTGTATTGTGAACAATTTATACTATGGTTTTTTTCTTATTAGTTATGTTGGTTAGATTTTGAGCATGAAATTCATTTGTTTGAGCTTGATAAAGTCGGGTTTTGTGAAATATTTTAAACGGGGAACTTTACAAAAGAGTGGATGTGAGGTCTTGAGGGAATAAATGTTCCTTAGGTCCAGTCACTCACTGAGATTTAAAATAAAAAAGTATTTTCCTTAAAACTATGCCACTCACTGAGATTTATATTCTCACATTTATTATTTAAAATCTGTTCCTTATGTCCAGGCAGATCATAAGGCCTACCTCGCTCTAGATTCTATACCGCTTTGTTTACTACAACTGTAGTCCTATACTTCATTCATCTGTCTTGTTTATTGGACTCTTTATTTTCATTGTATCCCTAAATTTCACAAACACTCTTAGAATGCCTCTGTATTAGTATTGAACTCATATGAGTCCTTATTATGTATGCATGTGGTTATGACCTATATTAATTTGGGTTGGTAATGGTATTGGGTGGTTGTAGATTTTTTATATAATTGAGATATTTTGATATTACATATGTTCATTTCACCAAGCGGGACCATCTGGGAAATTCTGGAAGGGTATCTAGGTCGGGTCCAGTCAAAGGGAATAAAATGGTAAAAAGTAAAAATTATAGATTTGCTTGTCGAAATTATAGTAGACAGATGGCATAAGCAAGGAAGGAAGGCAAGAAAGGAGAAGGATGGACAACAGACTAATAATAGGCAGAAGCAAAAAATGTCTAGAGGGTAGAAGGAGCAAAAATTCAGACTATTCTGTTGGAACCTATTTCTGTTTGGTTGTTTTGTTTTGTAATATAATAAAGGGCATGAGAAATGGGTATAGAGTTGCCCAGGTCATATGAAATTGGTCTGGAGTTTATTTTATGCAGCATAAGAGGAGGAATACGGCAGAGAAGACAAAAAAAAGCAGTCAAACAGGAATCAAAATGAAGAAGAAAGAGTATGAGAGATTTAACTAATTATAGTTAGATCCATTGCATATATAAGGGAAGGGATAGAAAGGAATATGAAT
Organism: Sapria himalayana; assembly: GCA_029783825.1. Lineage (NCBI taxonomy): Eukaryota > Viridiplantae > Streptophyta > Magnoliopsida > Malpighiales > Rafflesiaceae > Sapria > Sapria himalayana. The sequence continues at coordinate 128,474 of JAREIK010003032.1, read as the reverse complement.
AGAAGGGTCATGGTTGAAATAGAATGGATGTGTTTTCTACTGTCTTTTTTGCAGATATAAGTTTGGCACAACCAAAATCTAGAACCAAAGAAGGGATGGAATGGAAAGCAAAAAGTAACATCATACTGGAAGAAAGGAGGAGCATGGGCAGAGAGCAGCAAAGGGCTGATCAATGGACTAAAGAGGTAGCAGGAAGTAGATAGGGACCGAAAGCTAAAGAAAAGAACTAAGGTAGGCAATAAAGAAGGAAAGCAACATAAACAAAAAGATCTTCAAGGTAGAATGCAGCAATCTAAAGGGGAAAGCCTATACTAAAGGGAACATAGCAATGAGAAAAGATGTTAATTAAGGATAAAAAATGTAGAACAAGGGTATTAATAAAGGAGAAGATCAAATGCTAAATGTCAAAGGAAGAAGGATTAAAGATGGGATATTAGAAGCCACAAAAGGAACTACTCATTTTTATTAGTTCCATACATGTTTTATGACTAGCAATTGATAGAAGCATAAAGATTAAGAGAGTGTACAAGGGTAAAAGGTAGACATTATTTTGTATCAAAGGTATTCCTCCACCTAAAGAGAGGATATAATAATAAATTAATCTTCAAAAAAAAGAATAATAAGAATAAATATAAAATTAAGAATAAGAAGAATGTGAAGAATTAGAAAAATAAGAAAAATAAGAAAAATAAGAAAAATAAGAATAAATAAAATAATTAGAATAATAAAAAGAATAATAGGAATAAGAAGAATAAAAAGTAAAAGAAGAATAAGAAGAATAAGAAGAAAAAGAAAAATAAAAGAAAAAGAAGAATAAGAATAATAAAAAAAATAAAAATAAAAAGTGGAATAATAAGAATAAAAATAAAATTAAGAATAAAATTAATACGAAGAAAAAGAATAAATAAAAAAATTCAAAAAATAAAAAAGAATGAGGAGAATAAGAAAAATAAAAAGAATAAGAAGAATAAGGCGAATAAGAAGAATAAGATGAATGAGAAGAATAAGAAGAATAAGAAGAATAAGAATAAGAAAAATATAATGAATAAGAAAAATAAAAAATTAATAAAAATAAAATTAAGAATAATAAGAATAATAAGTAAGAAAAAAAAGAAAAAAAAGAATTTACAAAAAAAAATAAAATAAAGAAAATGAAAAATAAGAAGAATAAAAAGAATAAGAAGAGTAAGAAGAAAAAGAATAATAAGAAAAATAAAAAAAAAGAAGAATAAAATGAATAAGAATAATTAAAAGAATATGAAGAATATGAAAAAAAAAATTTAAAAAAAATAATAAGAATATGAAGAATAAAAGGAATAAGGAAGGATAAGAAGAATAAGAAAAATAAGAAGTATAAGAAGAAAAAGAAGAATAAGTAGAAAAAGAAGAATAAGTAGAAAAAGAAGAATAAGAAGAATACGAAGTATAAGAAGAATAAGAAGAATGAGAAAAAAAAGAATAAGCAGAATAAGCAGAATGAAAAGAAAAGAAGAATAATAAGAATAAAAAGAATAAAAAGATTAAGAAAAATAAAAAGAAGAATGAGAAAAATAAGAAGAACAAGAAGAATAAGATGAATAAGAAGAATAAGAATAATAATTATTATTATTAGAATAAGAAGAATAAGAAGAATAATAAGAATTAGTATAAAAAGAAGAATAAGAATGATAAAAAAAATAGAAGACTTAGAAGAATAAGAAGAATAAGAAGAATAAAAAGAAAAAAATAATAAGCAAAATAAGAAGAATTAGAAGACTTAAAAGAAGAAGTAGAAGAAGAATAAGAAGAAGAAGAAGAATAATAATAATAATAATAATAATAATAATAATAATAATAATTAGAAGAATAAGAAGATATAAAATGATAAAAAGAAAAAGAATAAGAAGAATAAAAAGATTAAGAAGAATAAGATGAAAAAGAAGAATTAGGATAATAAGAAGAATAAAAAGAATAAGAAGAATAAGAAGAATAAAAATAAAAATAAGAATAAGAAGAAGAAAAATAAGCAGAAGAGGAATAAAAAGAATAAGGAGAATAAGAAGAATAGGGCGAATATAAAGAATTAGAAGAATAAAAAGAATAAAAAGAATAAAAGAATAAGAAGTATTAGAAGAATAAAAAGTATAACAAGAATAAGAAGAATAAAAAGAATAAAAAGATAAGTATAATAAAAAAAAGAAGAATAAGAAGAATAATAAAAATATTAAGAATAAGAACAATAAAAATAATAAGAAGAATTATAAGAATATGTAGAATTAGAAGAATAAGTAGAATAAGAAAAATTAGAAGACTTGGAAGTATACGAAGAATAAGTTGAATAACTAAAATAAGAAAAAGAATAATAAAAAGAAAAACAATAAAAATATGAAAAATAAGAGGAATAAGAAGAAAAAGAAGAATAAAAAAAATAAAAGAATAAGAAGATAAAGAATAATAAGAATAAAAAAAACAATATGTTGAATAAGAAGAATTAGAATAAGTAGAATATGAAGAATAAAAAGAATAAAAAGAATAAAAAGAAATAAAATAATAAAAATAATAAAAAGAACAAGAAGAATAAAAAATATAAGAAAAATAAGATGAAAAAGAAGAATAAGAAGAATTAGAATAATAAAAAGAATAAGACGTAATAGAAGAATAAGAAAAATAAGAAGATAAGAAGAATAAGAAGATTAAGAAGAATAAGAAGAATAAAAAGAAATGGAAGAATAAGAAGAATAAGAAGAGCAAGAAGAAGAAGAAGAACATGAGAATAAAAAGAATAATAAGAATAAGATGAATATAAGAATAAAGAAGATGAAGAATAATAAGAAGAATAAGATAAAAAAGAAGAATAAAAAGAATTAAATGAAATATAAGAATTATAAGAATTTTTAAGAATAATAAAAATAATAAGAATAATAAGAATAAGAAGAATAAAAAGAATAAGAAGAATAAGTATAATAAGAAGAATATATAGAATAAGAACAATTAGAAGAATAAAGAAGAAGAAGAAGAATAAGAAGAATAAAAAGAAAAAAAAGAATAAAAATAAAAATAATAAGAAAGAATAAAAAGAAAATGAAGAATAAAAAGAATAAGAAGAATAAGAATGATAAGAAGATAAATAAAAATTTGAAGAAATAAAAAGAATAAGAATAATAAAAAATAAGAAAAAAAATATTAAGAAGAATATGAAGAAAAAAATGAATAAGAAGAATATGAAAAATAAAAAGAATAAGAAGAATAAAAAGAATATGACAAATAAGAAGAATACAAAAAATAAGAAGAATAAAATGATTAAGTAGAATAAAAGAATTTACAGAAAAAGATGTTTAAGAAGAATAAACATAAGAAGAATAATAAGAATATAAAGTAAACGAAGAATAAGAAGAATTAGAATAATAAAAAGAATAAGATTTAATACAAGAATAAAAAGAAAAAGAAGAATAAGAAGAATATGAAGAATAAGATAAATAAGAAGTTTAAGAAGAATAAGACGAATAATATGCATAAGAAGAATAAGAACAATAAGAAAAATAAAAAGAATAAGAAAAATAAAAAGAATAAGATGAATAAGAAGAATAAGACAAATAAGAAGATTATAAAAAAGAGAAGAATAAGAAAACTAAGTAGAATAAGAAGAATTCATAGAATAAGAAGAGTAAGAAGAATAAAGAATGAGAAGAATAATAAAAAAATAAAGAATAAAAAGAAAAGTAAGAATAAGAAAAATAGGAATAATAAGAATAATAATAATAATAAGAATAAGAATAATAAGATGAATAAGATGAATAAGAAAATAAGATGAATAAAAAGAATAAGAAGAATAAGAAGAATAAGAAGAATATGAAGAATAAGAAGAATAGGAAGAATATGAAGAATAAGACGAATAAAAAGAATAATAGGAGTAAGATGAATAAGATGAAAAAGAAGAATTAAAAAATTAAGAAAAATGAAATGAAAAAGAAGAATAAAAAAATATAAGAAGAATAATAAAAATATGAAGAAATAGAAGAATAAGAATAATAAGAATAAAAGAAAAATAAAAAGAAAAAGAAAAATAAGATGAGTAAGAAGAATAAAAAGAATAAGAAGAATAAGAAGAATAAAAATAATAAGGAGAATTAGAAGATTAAGAATAATAGGGAAAATAAGAACAATAAGATGAATAATAAGAATAAAGAATAAGAATAATAAGTAGAAGAAGAAGAATAAGTAGACTAAGTTGAATAAGAAGAATATGATGAATAATAAGAATAAATAATAAGAAGCATAAGATGAATAATAAGAATAAATAATAAGAAAAAATAAGAATAAAAAGAACAAGAATAGTACAAAGAATAAAAAAATTAAAAAGAATTAGAAGAATTAGAAAAATTATAATAATAAACAGAAAAAGAAGAATTTGATGACTTAAAATAATAAACATAATAATAAGAATTAGAAGACTAATAAGAATTAGAAGAATAAGAATAATAACAAGAATAATAAGAATAAAAGTATATAAAGACTAAGAATAATATAATAATAATAATAAAAAGAAAAGAAGAATAAGAATAATAAGAAGAAAATGAAGAATAAGTAGAAAAAGAAAAATAAAAAAATGAATAATAAAAGGAAGAATAAGAAGAACACTACCAAAAAATGTCAGTTTAGCTAGGGAATTTTATCTTGGGATCAATCCCTAGCTAAATTGCAAGGGATTAGTTAGGTAATAATAAGGGAATGATGATTTTTTTTATAAAAAAAATAGCAACGGATTAATGACTAATCATCGAGAGAACATTATTCGAAAATTCAGCTAAAGAAAAGCAGGGGATATAGTGACGGATTAACGACGTTAAATTTTCAAAATTCTGCTAAAAAAATGGGGATTTTACCGATGGATTTAGCGACGAAAAATTTTTGTAACTTCCTCTCAAGAAAAGCATGGATTTTAGCAACTTATCTAGCGATGGAATTTCCATTACTAATAAAATCCATGCTTTAATGATAGATTTTTTGACGAAATATCCTTTGCTATTAAATTCCTTGATTTAGCGATGGATTTAGCGACGGATTTAACGATGAAATTTTCCTTGCAAATAAAATTTTTGATTTAGCAATGAATTTTCCCTTTATAATAAAATATTTTATTTAGCGAAGGACTTTGTGATAGAATTTTCCTTATTAATAAAATCATTGATTTAGTGATAGATTTAGTGACCAATTTTCCCTTGTTTATAAAATCCTTGATTTAGCGACGGATTCAACGACAGATTTTCCATTGTTAATAAAATCATTGATTTAATGATGAATTTGGCGATGGATTTTCACTTGCTAATAAAATCATTGATTTAGTGATGAATTTTCCCTTGCTAAAAAAATCCTTGATTTAGCGCCGGACTTAGCGATGAATTTTCTTTTGCTAATAAAATCTTTGGTTTAGCAACATATTTAGTGATAGATTTTCCCTTGCTAAAAAAATTCGTATTTTATCTATGGATTTAGCGATCAATTATCCTCAGCTAAAAAATTTATAAATTAGTGACGGATTTAGCAACCGAATTTCCCTAGAAAAAAAAATCCTTAATTTTGCAATGAATTTAGCAATGGATTTTCTCGAGCTAATAAAATCCATAATATAGCGACGAATTTTCTCTACTTTATAAAATCCATAATTTAACTACGGATTTCGTGATGGTATTTCCTCTAGCCAATATTTAATTATATAATTTTTTTTATTTATTATTCATTTTAATATTTTATTTAATTTTATTTATTAAATGTATGTTATTGGTCTATAGATGAGAAATCCTTGAAACACACATCCACCTCATAAAATCATAAAAAATGATATTATTAATAATTAATTTAAAATACATAAAAATACAAAAAAAAGTATATTATTAATGAGGACTAAAATAACTATTTTTATGATATATTAATTTTTTAAAAAATTATACAAAAAATTTTTTAAAAATTTTTAATTAAGAAACTTAATAATTTAAATTATAGTAACATTAAATAATAAATTCAATAAGTATAATATTTTTTTGATATTTTAAAAATTAAATTAACATTCATTAAAATTTCTACTAATTCAAATGTAAATTAAATAATTAATTCATTGTATGATAAAATAGAAAATATTTTCAAAAATATCTGAATTGATGAATAAACTAGTAAATATTTATATTATTATAAGTATTAAAAAATTTTTATTATTATAGAAAACTTTTAAAAAAATAAATAATACAAATTTTGAAAATCTTGAAATATAATAAAAATATATTTTTTTCAATAAAGTTAAAAAAAATAAAATAATACTTATAAATAAATACATCGATTTTAATCCTACTAAAATTTATAAAAATTAAATAATTGAGTAATATTTTTACAATTAGCTTTTAACATTAATTTTTTATTAAAATAATAAATATTGGTTTTTTTAATTATCTTCTCACTTTAAGTAATTTTTTGAATTTTAAAAATTATTAATGATATCAAATAATATGAAAATTTATGCATTTAAAATTATTTCATATTATCTTCGTAAAAATTAATCTGAATTCTTAAAAATTTATAACCATAAAATATAAACTTTTATATAATTAATAACATTAAGAGTATTTTATAACTTTTAGGAGAGTGGCTAGAAGACAAATCATCTTTTTATTTATGTTTTATTATATGATGTTTATTAATTTTGTACCAATTTGATATTTTTTTAAGGTAATATATTTTTTTATTGTTTATAGATTTATTGTTTAGTTAATATTATAATAAAAAATTTAAGGTATTTGTTTTTCATTTGTACCTTGCTCCACACACATTAATTTTGTTGAACAAATTTTGACAATAAATAAAATTAATGAGAATTTTGTATTTATATATATATTTTGTTTATTTAATATTTTAAATTTTAAAAATATAAATATTTTTTTAAATATACATTCTCTCTCTTGACTCGACGTATCTCTAACACTTGAACCGAAGTCCTCCTCATTCCATCTATCTATCGATGCCGATACAACAAAAATTAATTCGAGGTTTAAGTTTTAATTTTTTATTGAATTGAGGTAAGTTTATACATTTATTCTTGATCGATTATCCTGGATTGATTAATCAAAGAGTAAGCATTTATATTCTGTTTTTTTTCATAATATTGAATACCTTTTGTCCTTAGTGGGAGGTTCTAGCTTCATCCGAGTCTAGAGTCTAACCTTATATGGCATCTGTTCACTTTAATAATTTCATCAGATCAATTCTTGAGTATCAACCTGAACAAATATGTAAAGATTTTGTCAGATAGTATGTGTTCTACTTATACTTATGCTTATCCTATAATTAATTATGACATGCTAAAAAGAAGTTGACGAAGTGCATATTTGAACTTCAATGTAATTATTATAAATTACTACTGGTTGAGTTGTTAAAACAAACACATTAACTATTGTTGAGTTGCCCCATTCATTTACTGGTCAATCCTAGGAACTTTTTGTTGTATATTCTATATCAATCTAAGGGTTGTTGGCCTAATATAACTATCAATATGTTTCATATGATTGACTTTTATGGTGAGACCATTTTATCTAGAATCTCATATGAAGCTAATAATTATATGTCTCCCTTTAGTATTATGTGTTATAAGCTCAAAAAATTATAATAATTAACTTTGTTTTTAGAGAATATGAAAAGGGTTGTCGGTGAAAAAGATATCATCATTATATCAATAGGCACCCAACACTTATTCATATAATTCCTCGACTAATTAGTCTAGAAAATCTTGTTTATTACTATTGGCACTTAAATTAATATTTTATTAGTATTTTTGTTAAATATAATACTCATGAACTAGAATACTAATCCATTGTTAGTCTTGCATTTATTAGGTTGAATAATGGTTATAATTTTTCTATGGAAGAACTAAGAAAATTCAAGGAAAATCTAATAACATGGGTTAAATCACATGAGCCAAAATACTAAGCAATGTCTGAGTTCTCAAAAAAATATGAGATAAAACAAAAAATAATTTGGTTGAGTCCTACAATTCTTAACTTTGTGTTGAACATCATCATTGGACATGTAACTTTCTAATGAAACATAAGGAAGAGTAGGTAATATATAACATTTCCAAGAGTCAATCATTACTAGTGGCTATATTGATGAATGTTGTTTTTAGAGTTTGCACAGTCAGATTTATATTAACATCGACAACATGAATAGAAGTGCACATGTAGAAATTAGTAAATGTTGGGTATCCTAAGTGACATTCTAATTGCAACATTACAATTGATTGGTCAATCCATGATTGAGGTGATTGATATAAATTCTCCAACCAAGAGTTGATATATTTATGATCATAATCAAGTATTAAGATGAATAGCATGCCATTAATTTGTAAAGATACTATGTATTTGGTATGACATCATTTAGTTCTCATTATACCCTCCCCACTCTAAATACCTTGAATCTCAATTTATGAATAAATAGACTATGTTTTGTTTCAAATGAAACGCGACTAGGCATCGACTAGGCATCATAGAAAGACTTACAAGAATCTATTAGTATAATATTTTATCTTCTTTTTTATTGATTGTATTAATACCTATATCATACAACTTATTATGAGATCATCTTCATATGGTGTACTGTTGATTACTGGGTAGTAATCTTCATCATTGATGAATGCCTATTTATTATCATCCATATACATATAACATATTACTACTACTAACACACACACACACACACATACGGATGGTAACATGTTGCTGCTAAAATATATTACAATAGTATGTATATATATATATATATATATATATATATATATGATGTAACATGTAACAATAATTATATATATACTACACTATATATAAATATATACTAGAATTAGCATTTAAATTTATGCGACATTAAAATTAATGAAAAACTCAATGAGTGTATATATAGTGTTGCTAATGTATTTTACTTGAGGTGTGCTCGATGTGGAGCATGCGATATTGCTCACAGTGTGCTTAGTATGAACCATTGTTTTTGATCTAATTTCTTCTGAAAAATACTTGAGTAATCTAGGTGTTTTCTATTTTAATTTACTTCACTTATGAATGGTTAAATCAAGATATGGTTTTTATGATTTATGTTTTGTATTATGTGGTATTTGATTTAAGCAATGTGTATCTAGGTATAATTATTTGTGATGATGCACGGTGTGCATTGTGCATTACATCTATGAATATACTATAAAATTATTTCGGTCAACCTCTAATTTTTATCATCAATGTGGGCAACTTTTGTGTATACATGTGCACTATTAATTTAATTCCACTCTAAAATAGTAATGGTTCATAAAAATAGAAAAACTATTTATACTATATAATTATAAATTTGAAATCATAATATTAAACCCAACTAGTTTTGGGATTGGGTCATATTTCAATACTAGTTATTGATATCCGAGCTTCCTACACACACACACACATATTATATATATATATATTACAAAACCCTAATCACAATTTCTCACTTTTTATACCATGAGGTACACTATATTTTCATAAATAATCATCACAAATAATTTCTTCATGAAAAAAAAATGATTACTAATGTCTTTCAATAAATGTTCTACTAATTTTTCTTAATATTTATACTTATGTGAAAATTTTGTTTAAACAATGATTCTATTTTGATTGAAGTAAATCCATTATTAATAATTCTGAGATTTATAAAGATATTAGATGATACTTAACAAATTTCAATACTTATCCATAAGTTAGATTTTCCATGTTATTTGTGTATTTTTTTTCTGATAATGTTCGACAATATTTAATGTGTACCAAAGAGAGTCGACACAAATCAGTTATCAAACATGCTCATTTAGTAGAATAAAATTTTTAAAAGCTATAAAATAATATTTAACAATATACAATGCTTTTCAATATTATCTGATGATATTGATTCAAAGACAGCTAATATTTTTCTAAAACAACATAGACTCTTTTATAAAAATATATTATATTTGATATATTTGATAAAGTTTGAAGTAGCTTAAATATGTCTGATATCATCAATTTTATTGATACATTCTCAATGATTTCAATAATATTTGATATTTTTTTTGCATCTTGTTATATTATACTATTTTTATATATATCTTATCACTACAAGAAAATATCGATTTAGCTGTGGAATTTTAGCTAGGGATCAATCCCTAGCTAAATTGCAAGAGATTAGCTAGGGAATAGTAAGAGATTGCTAATATTGGGTTGAGTTTGGGAGAAGGGTAGGTAGATAAATGAAGTATAATATTTTAAATCTATAACATTTTTGATTTAGATAGAGGATATAAAACTATTAAAAATATTTAGAAATTTTTAATGTTTATAATCCCCAGAATGTCATGCAACACATTAGATTTTTTTCTACCAAAAAATATTTTATTAACTTCAATTTATGATTTTAGCTATAACAATGTAGTTTTTTATTACTCTAACAATTCAACTTCTACCAAATTTATATTAACTATAATTTATACCATTAACAACTATGGATTATGAAGGGTTTGGGTATCTCTATAATGTTGATGAATTTCATGCCATACAATAGTATTCTCTTTATGACAACATTCATTAGGACATCCTTTTCCTGCCATGTTAATAACTTCATCTTTTAACACACGGTAATTTTTCTGTGCTGTAATATGTTTATTTTAAACAATTACAAAAACTAATAAATATGAGTAGTAATTGTTAATTGAATGTTGTAGTTATTAGTTGAGTACCATAACTATTAGTTGCAACCTACAAGCTTGAGTCTAAGTTTCATGTTTCACAAAATTTGTGGCAGATGTATCTTGTAATAAATAGTAATAAACAATATAAGAAAATATGAGAAGTATAATGGAAATGTATGTATCATTAATGAAACATTAATCTATAGTTCTAGCGAATATATGTGAGTAATCTTTTATGTGAGTACTCTTTTATAGTTTAATATGATATAAACATATTTACTAATTAATTTTTAGTCCAGAACATATATTGTTAAATATTATTTCATATCTTAATAAAATAAATATAAATTATTATAATTTCAAGAACATCAATACAATATAATAAAAAAAATAGTAACATCTCATAAAAATACAACTAAATGAATTATAAAGAACATTAATAAGTTGTAAATAAAAATAAAAATTTCAAAACTATTGAGAATTTTATTATATTTTTATATTTTTTTTATTTTGAGATACTAGGATGAAATGATTCATATAGATTAAGAGTATTTATAGTTTATTTTTGAATATATAAGTGAATATTTATTTTATTTAATAAATGATAATGTCATTTTATAATTTTTATTAATAATATTATATTATTGTGAGTTTTTATTTATTTTATTCAGTTGTTTTTTTATTATGGGAATACTCGATATGTATTAATGTTCATATTTTTCCTCAAAAAATATATATATATATATATATATATGGACATGCAGATATATCGAAGAAATTTATGATGTTTTAGCAGAACATCTCTTCGCTATAGAAGCTGTATTAAATGGCCATTCAAAGTAACTTAATGCTTATGTGGAAAATTGTAGAAATATAGTATTTCTTCTCTTTCTCTCTCATAACATCATTGTTGGTCATATTTTAGATATTTTTTGAAGTTGTATGACTATATATAAATAGTTGTATAACTATATAAATAATTGTATAACTTTATAACACTCTATATAATTAAATATAACTATATTTGTAAGTATGTATACATATATGTAAATCTATATATTTATTTATATCTTTATAGATTTATGTATAACTATTTGTATGAATATATCTATATATAACTATATGTTTAACGATATAAAAATATTTATAGTTATATATACTATATGTATAATAACTTATAACTATAATAATTGTATATTATTATATGTATTACTATAAAAGCTTTATACATAACAATATTTAAATATATAATATACACCTTATAATTAATATACATTTGTATATATTTGTATTCAAAAATGTATTTTAATATATCTATATCTATACATAACTATAGGTATAGATATATAAAATTATATAAATAAATAAATATACCTACATGTATAAATATAAGTTTAACTATATGTGTAACTATATGTATAACCAAATGTAACTATATTTATAATTATATGTATAACAACATATGACATTATGTTTAATTATGTGTATAACTATATATAAATATTTTTAAAACTAAATAAAACTTTATATAATTAAATATAACTATATTTTTAACTATTTATACATATATGTATTCATATATGTAAATCTATATACTTGTTTAGAACTTTGTATATATTTATGTATAACTAAATATAACTACTCATATGAATATATATATATATATATATATATATATATATAACTAAATGTTTAACGATATATAATTTTTTATAACAATATATATTATATGTATAATAACATATAACTATACATAATTTTATATTATTAATGTATAAACTATATTTATATATATAATTAACAACATAGATTTAATATACATTTTTCTATATTAGTATTACAAATGTATTTTAGTAATCCATACCTATACATAACTATATGTATAAATATATGAAATTATATGAACAAATATATATATACATACATGTATAAATATAAGTTTAACTATACGTGTAACTATATGTATAATCACTTGTAACTATATTTATAATTACATGTATAATAACATACAACATCATATTTAATTATATGTGTATAACTATATATAAATATTTTTAAAACTAAATAAAACTTCACATAATTAAATATAACTATATATTTAACTATTTATACATATATATAAATCTATATATTTGTTATTAACATTGTATATATTTATGTATAACTAAATTTAACTACTCGTATGAATATATATATAACTAAATGTTTTATGATATATTCTTTTTTATAACTATATATATTATATGTATACAAACATATAACTATAAATAATTCTATCTTACTATAGGTATAACTATATAAACTTTATACATAACTATATTTAAATATATAATTACCAACATTTATTTAATATACAATTTTATATATCAGTATATCCATACCTATACATAACTATATGTATAAATATATGAAATAATATGATAAAATATATATACATACATGTATAAATATAAGTTTAACTATACGTGTAACTATATGTATAACTACATGTTACAGTATTTATAATTATATGTATAAAAACATACAACATAATGTTTAACTATATATAAATATTCTTATAACTATAAATAACTTTATATAAATAAATATAACTTTATTTTTAATTATGTATACATATATGTAAATCTATATAATTGTTTATAACTTTGTATACATTTATTTACATTTACTTATAACTACTTGTACGCATATATCCATATATAATTATATGTTTAACTATATGTAACTATTTATAATTACATTTACTATATGTATCCTAACATATAATTATATATGAGTTAATATTAATTTGTTGAACTAATTTTAAATTTAGTGGCAAAAGATATAATATCAATAATATGCAAGCACGTAGCATAAGAGTGTCTGTTGATCAGGCTCATATATGGTATAATACAAATAAGGGTCGTACTCTTACCTAAATCCAGCCTTGGGCCTCAAGCTAAAATATGAATTTATGTATGACAAAAGTTGTAATATTTCATAGCTTTATATAAAAGAAATTTTATTTTCTTTTATATAATTTTTCATTCTAACACTGCACTCTCTGTGTGTCTCTTTCTCTCTCCCTCTCTAATTCTTCTTGTCACTCTATTCCTCTTTTTCTTTATGCGCCACACACACTCTCTCTCTTGTTATTTTCTTTCTCGCTCTCCTTTCTTGCTTTTTCTTTCTCTCTCTCCCTCTCCCCCTCTCTCTTTCTCTCTCTTCCCTCTTTCTCTTTCTACCTCTCTCTCCCTCTTTCTCTTTCTCCCTCTCTCTCCCTCTTTCTCCTTCTCCCTCTCTCTCCCTCTTTCTCTTTCTTCCCTCTCCCTCTTTCTCTTTCTCCCTCTCTCTCCCTCTATCTCCCTCTCTCTCTTCATCTCCCTCTCTCCCTCCTCTCTCTCTCTCTCTCTCTCCCTTTCACCATTTCTCTCCCCCTCTCTCTCCCTCCTCTCTCTCCTTCTCTCCCTCTCTCCCCCATCTCCCCATTTCTCTGCCTCTCTCTCTATCCCCATCTTATTTCTCTCCCCCTCTCTCTATCCCCACCTTATTTCTCTCCCTCTCTCCCTCTCTCCCTCTCTCCCTCTCTCCCTCTCTCTCTCTCTCTCCCTCTCCTCCTTCAAACATTAAATGTCTTTTTTTGCTTTCCTTTTTTTGTGCATCATTACATTTTTCACCCTTTATCTAGTATAACTGTGATATCTAATAATCTTTATCGTGCTAAAAATTTCTTTATCTATTAATTTAGATTCTGCAATTGTAGTACGATATTTAATTTTTAAATATTCATCTGTAAGTAATTTTATTTAATCATTTGTATATTTTGAAGTAATAGAATGATTTATTCAAAATAATGATTGGGCAATATTTTTGGTAAATAAAACATGGCAAAATGAGCTCAGATCGTTAGTGGATGTACAGAAGGGTTATTAATGGATTTTTGAATAAAGATTTTTTGACTAGACTTGAAACATTCATCAATTTTACATGTAGTCAATCGAGATTGATTGATGGAGAAAAAATTAAGTGTCCATGTAATCATCGCAAGTGTCAGAATATCCCTTTTTGTGATGCAAACACAATAATATATCATTTGGTTAAATATGGCTTTGTGCCAAATTATTTTGTTTTGATTTATCATGGGGAAAGTAAAATGACTCTGAATATTGACCAAAATGAGGGTAATTGAATCGTTTGCTTGTGGTGAAGAATCATCAAACACGTACCATAGAATGATCATAAAAGATGCTGGTACTGACTTCAATATGGATTACATGGATAAACCACCTAATCCTTAAGCTCGGAAATTTTATGAAATGCTTAAAGCTACAGATAAAGAGTTGTGGCCTAGTTGTAAAACACATTCGCAATTATCATTTGTGGCTCAACTAATGAACATTAAGTTAGAAAATCATATGTTTGAGAAATTATTTGATCAGGGAATAGAACCGATGAAGGAGATTGTTCTGGATAAAAATTTGATCACTAACAACTTTTACAACACTAAGAAGTTACTAGGAGGAATGGGTCTACCAGTGGAAAAAATTGATTTTTGTTAAAATGGATGCATGCTATATTGGGGCGGTAATAGTGATTTAATTAGCTGTAAGTCTTGTGATCATCCTCGATTTAGGAAGACACCTCATGTGGTAGATACGTGACAAAAATTGAAGGTTGTCTTTAAGAAGATGTGTTATTTTCCATTACTTCCTCAATTACAGAGACTATATGCATCAAATGCTACAGAAAATGATATGAAGTGGAATTCCAAGCATGAGGTTGAAGAAGAGGTATGCATCATCCATCAGATTCACATGCTTGGAAGCTTTTTAATTATATACATCAAGATTTTGCAGCAGAAAGCCGAAATGTGAGATTGGGTCTCTACACTGATGGATTTCAGCCATTTGGGCATTTGGACCAACAGTTTCAACATTGCCAGTAATAGTGACACCTTATAACTTACCTCTGAGATTGTGTATGAAGAAGCAATATATATTTTTGTCAATATGGGTTCCAGGGCCAATAAATCTAAAAGACATACTGGATGTTTTCTTACAGCCACTTATTGCAGAATTAAATCTTTTATGAGATGTTCGCATGAATACATATGATATCTCTAAAAATAAAATTTTCATTATACGGGCAGCCCTTATGTGGATGGTAAGTGACTTTCCTGGATATTCAATGTTGTCTGACTAGAGTACTACTGGATGATTCGCATACTCGTATTCCTTGACAAAATCTGATGCATTTACCCTCAAATTTAGTGGTAAACAGTCATAGTTTGATAACCGTCATAAGTTTCTACCAACGAATCATCCATTTTGAAGAAATAGAACTGGATTTCAAAAAAATAAAACTGTGATGACAGTTGCACCAGAAGTTCATTCAGGAGATGATATTATGACAGAGAATCAGAGTTTGGGTTTGAAGAAGGTAACTGAAAAGGAAGCTATTGAAAGTAATGGACTAATAGGCAAATTATTTGGCGGGAGGAAACGTAGTCTATTTTGGAACTTTACCTATTGGAAGTCCAATTTAATTCGTCATAACTTAGATGTAATGTATATTGAAAAAAATATTTTTGACAATGTTTTTAACACTATCCTTAATATAGACGGAAAAACAAAAGATACTTTAAAATGAAGACAAGAGCTGAATGATTATTGTCGACATCCTAAATTGAAAATGAATTAGGAAACAATAAAATTCCCTAAAGCTTGCTACACACTTGATAAGAAGGAATGAAATATATTGTGTGAATGAGTTAAAAATATGAAATTCTCTGATGGATGTGTCAAATATGGGTAGATGTGTCGATATGAAGAATCTTAAGTTATTTAGAATGAAATGTCATGACTATCATGTTTAATACCAATTTCATTCCATGAATTAGTTCCACTAAGCATTTGTAAGGTCTTTACAAAACTTAGTTTATTTATCAAACAGCTAACTGCAATCACAATCAAAATAGATGACATGGTGAGGCTGGAGAATGACATTCCACTTATTATTTGTAAGCTTGAACAGATATTCTCACCGAGTTTTTTTGACTCGATGGAGCATTTGCCGGTCCATTTGACATATGAAGCAAGGATTGCAGGGCCAGTGCAATTTAGGTGGATGTATCCTTTTGAGAGGTAAATACATATAATTTGTTATGTTTTATTATTTAGTACTTTAAGTATTATTGTTTTATTATGGATGTAGGTATCTTCGTAAGTTGAAATTGAATATTAGAAACAAGGTAAAAGTTGAAGCTTCAATTTGCAATGCATATTTAGTAGGCGAAGCATCATCATTTTGTTCTTATTATTTTGAGGATCATGTAAATACAAATAATAGAAAAGTGTCACGGAATTATGAAGGTCATGTGATGGTAGAAGATGATTATGTAGACAAACTATCTATTTTCAAGTACCCTAGAAGAGCATTTGGAAGAGTGATGAAAAGATGTATGACATATGAAGAGTATAAAGTAGAGGTGTCAAACGGGACGTGACAGGTCGGCCTGGTCCATTTTTAAACGATCCGACCATCCTTTCATGCTGGGCTAAGCACGACAAGGTTACTGTACCATGCCGTGCCTAGCCAGGCATGGTTCTGTAAAGATCAGCCCGGCAGGGGTCCACAGCAGGAATCTGCCGGGTTCGGCCCGGTCAGGCCAAACGCCTAATATAAAAAATATTAGGTGTTTGGCTACGTGTCCTCGCGTTGTCGAGTGCCGAACCCCTAATTTAACAAAATTAGGGGTTCGGCACGCTCGAAACCCTAATTTAAAAGAAAAGTAGGGTTTCTACGCCCTTGAAATCCTAATTAAAAAAAAAGTAGGGTTTCGGCACCCCTGTAACCCTAATTTTAAAAAAATTTGGTTTCTCGGCTCGTGCTGAGGTACCGTGCCAATGGGCCATGGTACCATGCCGGGATAGGCACGGCACGAGACCTGGTTGGCCTAAGAACAGCACGACATGATTGGTGCCATGGTCTGGCATGACACGACATGATCGGTGCCATGGTCTGCCATGGTACGAGCCCGGACACAGAAAAATTTCATGCCGGTCCGGCCCAGGCACGGCCGAATTGTGTCGTGTCTCGTGCCGGACTGGACCGGCCCGACCCGATTGACACCTCTAGAAAAGAGCAACATGGAGCTACGTTTTACTTAATTATGAGGAGCTCACACCATATATTGAGTATGTATACCCAAAATGGTTGCAGATTTAATCATAGCTAATTTTATATTTAATAAGAATTATTAAAAATTGATATACATTTTTTTCTCTTTTTATATTTGTACAATATTTATGTTGAGCAGTTAAAATATAGGCATCCAACAATTTCCAGCAATGATGTTGATTATATGCTAGAAACTGAATTTGTGAATTGGTTAAACAATTATGTGAGTATAATTAAGTTTTATATTTTTGAATTATTTAATTTATTAGTATCTTTTATTTGTTAATATCATTTTTTTAATTTATGTCACTGGCAATTGATCCTTCAAATGAAGATTCAAATATTTTCATTTAGAATCTAAGTAAAGGCCCGTTTAGATATGTGACAACCTATCCTGGGTATTTTGTTAATGGATATAAATTTCACACAATCGAGCACGGTTCTTCTAAAATAATAATGAATAGTAGTGTATGCAATAAAGGCTCAGGTTATAGTGCAGATGAGATTGATTATTATGGTCAACTCAAATAAGTTATTGAGTTGGAGTATCCTGGACTCAAAAATAATAGGATTGTATTATTTAACTGCGAGTGGTTTAATCCTATACGAAATGTGGGTACAAAGATTTATTCATATTATAAGCTAGTGGATGTTAACCATAAACGTAGATATAATCGATATGAGCCATTTATTATGGCAGTTCAAGTCACTCAGGTATATTATTGTACATATCCGAGTTTATCTCGTGATAAGAGAGATTAGTGCGTGATTTTCAAAATCAAAGATTGATCAAAATTTGAAGAACCAACATTGCAACAAAGAAGTACAAACTTAGAAATGGCACCAGCATTCCAAAAAGATGACATATATAATATTGAGCCTGTGAATGTAGATGAAGATCCAGAAAATTTATGTGACACAAAAGGTGGCACAATAGAAATTGAAGATGATCAATTTCTATCTAAAGCTGAGTTCGAACTTCTATTCAAATCAGACGAAATATTAGAAGATCCATTGGAGGATGACAGTGATGTCGATAATTAAATTGTTATAATTTTATTATAAATTTAAATTATCAAAGACTTTTTATATTTGGTTGAAATCTATCGGTGTGTTTTATTCGAAAATACATGCTTATTCATCATATCCCTATTTTTTGTTCTATGTTTTATTTTGTACAACAATGACACATGAATGACGTGGTCATGGTGGAGGTGGACATGGACACATAAATGAACCAAATTCATCTAGTATGTTACATCATGTTGCAGAATCTGTACCATTTCATAGCCACCATATCTAGAATTTAACATCACAATCACCATCTCCATTTCTATCACCATCACCATCATTGAAATCTCTACTATCACCTTTATCATATGTAAGCCCACCACCCATTATGCTTCTTGCACAAACATTTGATCCATCTTTATCTCCTACACCATATTTTACACCGATTGTTCCCACATTTACAAAACCAACGACATCATCAAATGTTGTACCTTCCTCTACAGTCAGTGTAAAGTTAGAAATTGAGATCGTGGATGAGAGGTAAAAAAAATATGTAAAAATGACTTGAAAAAATATATTGATATTACTGTCACTAGTTTTTTTATATAGTTATGATTTGATTTTTTCAATGTTATTTATTTATTTGTACAGTTTTATTCCATCTCACAAGTATTCGACTATAATACAAAAGCTTTTAAGAAAATGGCTAATTCTAAAGCTTTTTCTTGGAAGAAAGTTTCTGAATCGACAAAAGAGTCATATTTTAATGACTTTATAGTTAAAATAACAAAACAAAAGAATTAAAAAATAATTATCTAATTACTTAGCTTTTATGTTGGTTATTATTCAAGCAATAAATAATTATATTCTTGTTATTAATATAAATTCTTTTGTCATTTTTCTATTTATAGAATTAGTGCACATGGGCACCCAAATTTGATGGAAAGATAAAATCATTATGAGAGATCAAAACTGCTTAATGGTATTCTGATTTTGTCCATAAATTAAAGAAAATGAAAGAAAAGCTGATTTTAGATTCGAGGAAGACTGGCCTGAGTGGCTTAATTATTGGGAGGAGCCAGATGTGAAGAAAAAAATCAGATATTACCAAGAAAAATCTAGGATGTGAGGTAGTTGGACTAGGTACAGGAAATCTGTCGACACACTGGAGGTTCAAAGACGAGCATTGAGCATGCTCAAGATTTGGTACAAATTTAAAATTCTAAACATTTCTATATTTTGTGGTTGTACTAATAGTTCAATAAATAAAATCTCTGCATGGTTTTTTTTATTTTGTTAAATTTTTTTGTCATTTGTTTTTTATGACTTAATAAAAACATATTATAGGTTGAAGAATTGGGTCAAGATCCAAATTTTTATGAGATTTTCAGGAAGATGCATGTGAAGAAAGTAGATAGTCAGTATGTAGACAACAAGTCTCAGATGATTGATGTAAGAAATTTTTATATTAATTAGATTTTATAAAACTATAGTACATTATGAAAATTGTTATGAATGCAAAATATTTATTTTATTTTTTGTAAATCTATTATAGTTTTTTTCGCTATTTTATCTTAGGACCAAATGGAGGAACGTGTGGTAGCTTCTCATCAACAAGTTGAGGGTTCTATGGATCATCAACTTATTGACTATGATCCTATTTATTTGGAGGCAATAGAAGGTTGAAAGAAGTAGCGAGTGTACGG
This sequence comes from Sapria himalayana, assembly GCA_029783825.1. NCBI lineage: Eukaryota > Viridiplantae > Streptophyta > Magnoliopsida > Malpighiales > Rafflesiaceae > Sapria > Sapria himalayana. The sequence continues at coordinate 107,903 of JAREIK010003032.1, read as the reverse complement.
AATTGGTTTTAAGGAAGTGGCATTTTGTTGTAGCAGTCGTGCTTCTATTTCATCTGTCTCAGTAATGGTGGATGAGGTGGTCGAACAACAAGCATTGGAAACAAATGAACGTATTGTAGATATGGCAACTGAATTGAAAAAGAAGAATGAGCAGATAACTAATTTGATGGAAGAAATGCAAGAAATTAAAGAAATTAAAAAAGCAATACATCAGTAGATGTCCTATATGGAGTCACATTTAGTGGCTTTGGCACAACAGATAGCATTACGAGATCCAGCTGGGAATCCTCACAGGAGAGGCTAGCATTCCCTACAAATTATAAGATCATTGAGTATGGGAATTATTTCTGAATTTTAATTTATTTTTGTCTATGTGTAGCAAATAATTATAATATTTTTTTGTAGGTTTCAATTTTTTATTCTAGTTTTGTTCTTTGCTTTTTCAATTAACCAAATTATGAATCGTTGCAAGACACATTAAGTGAGAGAAGAAAAAATCATGATTCAAAGCATTCAGACATTATCATGGTCCTTCCAATGCATGGGTCCCATATTTACCGATTTCAGCTTTATCAAAAAGGGGGCTAGCTTATCACATCTTTAATATTCTAAAAACATTTTATTTTTGCACTCTCTTTATCTCTAAACATAATTGTTGGACATCTTTTGAATTTTTGTTGAAGCTGTATGTCAATCAACTTTAATTTATGTTTGTTCATGTCTATAATATTTATTTTTATATATCTGTGAATATGTTTTTGTGTCTCTGAATTTGTTGGGTAGAGTTTTAGCCTATTATAGGTATGTAAAAGCCTATTTTCACCAACGGCAGTAGCAGCACCGGTGGTGGGGAAGCAGTAGCAGTAGCAACACCGGCAGCAGCAGCAGTGGCGGCAGCGGTAGCAGAACCGGCAGCCACGGCAGTGGCGGCAGAACCGGTAGCCACGACAGTGGCGACAGCGGTGGCAGAACCGGTAGTAGTGGTTGAGGCGACATCAGAGGCAGCAATGGCAGAAGCGGCAGCAGCAGCATCAGTGGCAGCACAGGCTACAGCACTAGCAGTGGCACTAGCAGCAGCGGCAGTGGCATCGGCATCGGCAGGGGGAGCGGGAGCAGCAATGGCAGTGGCAGCGGTGGCAATGGCAGGAGCAGCAGCGATAGCGGGAGTAGTAGCAATGACAACAAATGTAGTATATATGTACGTATATAGTTAGTATATACATATATATAATACTACAGTATTTTATGTACATATATACTGAGTATATATATGTACTTAGTATATATGTACACATAATACTGTAGTTTATATGTACATATACTGCAGTTCTATATGTACGCGTGAAATGCTAGTATATATGTACATATTTACTACAACAATATATATTTATCAAAACATTGTTTTTATTTATTTATTTTGATTTGATTTGGTGGTTTAAATTTCGTACAGAATGGTACCGCATTGTTTCCATACGAAGCTTGTATAAGTGAACACATATTTCAACAAACATGATGCATCGTGACTCGGACAGCATTTTCACAGTGGAAAGTTGGTGATCGGATGAGTAGAGGGAGACAAAGCAACGTCAACCATTGATATATTATACTTTATGCACAGTCAGTAGATACATTGATTAATAAGATGTCATATAATTTTTATTATTTTTTGTTTTAGTTATTTAAAATATTGTATTAGAATAAGTTATTAAATGATTTTTTTTGTTTAATTTAAAATTTTTATTTATAATTTCTGTTTTTATTAAATTTAATTTAAAAATATTAAATTATTTTATTAAAATTTTGTTGAAACTTATGACAATCAACTATAATTTTTGTTTATTCATGTCTATAATAGTTGTTTTTATATATCTATGAATATGTTTGTGATTCTCCAATTTTTTGGGTAGAGTTTTAGCCTATTATAGATATATAAAAGCCTATTATCAGTAGTGGTAGCCACGGCGGTGGCGGTAGTGGTGTCGGTAGTAGCAGTGGCGTCGGTAGCGGCAACAGCGGCTGTAGTGGAGGTAGCGGAGGAAGCGGCAGCATTAGTGGCAGCGGCGGCATTAACGGCGGCAATGGCTGTAGCGGCAGCAATTACAGTAGAGGCAGCGATAGTGGTGGAGGCAGTAGCGGCAGTGACGGCTGCACTGGTAGTGGCGCCTACACCGGTAGCGGCGGCTACACCGGTAGCGGCAGCTGCACCGGCAACAACAGCTACACCGGTAGTGGCGGCATCACTAGCAGTGGCGGTAGGATCAGCCGGACTAGTAGAATCGGTAGTTGTCGCAGCGGTAGCGGTAGCAGCGGCAGGGGCAGCAACGACATTGTGAGCAGCAAGAACGACAACAAATGCGATATATACATATCTATATAGTCACTATATACGTACATTAAAATATGTACTTGGTATATATGTACTCGGTATATATGTGTGCATTAATATATGTACATTAATATACGTACTCGGTATAAATACTGCATTAATATATGTACGAGTGAAATATTAGAATATATGTACATTTTTGCTATAGTAATATATATTTATCAAAACATAGGTTTTTTTAATTTATTTTGATTTGATTTAGTAGTTTAAATTTCTTACAAATGTGGTACTGCATTGTTTCCCATACGAAGCTTGTATAAGTGAAGGGATTTTTCAATAGACATGTAGCTCCATTACTCGGATAACTTTTTTGTAACAGAAAGTTGGTGATCGGAAGAGCAGTGGGAGAGAAAGCAACGTTAATGTATTGATATATTATACATTGTGCATAGTCGGTAGATATATTGATTACTAAGATGTATTATAATTTTTGTTATTTTTTTAGTTATTTAAAATAATGTATTAGTATAAGTTATTAAATAATTTTTTTTGTTTAATTTAAAATTTTCATTATTAGTTTCTATTTTTATTTAATTTAATTTAAAAATATTAAATTATTTAATTAAATTTTAGTTTAAGCTATATGTCAATCAACTTTATTTTGTGTTTGTTCATGTCTATAATAACTATTTTATATATATGTGAAAATGTTTGTGTGTCTCCGAATTTTTTGGGGAGAATTTTAGCCTATTATAGGTATGTAAAGGCCTATTATCAGTAGCAGTAACAACGACAGTGGCAGCAACGACTACAACGACAGCAATGCAAGTGGCAGTGGCGGTAGTGGTGGCGGTGGCAGTAGAGGGGGCTTCAGCGGTGGTAGTAGCGGTGGGAGCGTTAGCGGTAGGAGTGGCGGCATCGGAGGCAGCGGCTGCACCTGAAGTAGCGGCGGCATTGGAGGCAACGGCTGCACCTAAAGTAGCAGCTACACCAGAAGCAGTGGCAGCACTAGCAATGGAGGCAGCGGCGGTAGCAGCTGTAGTGGTCATCAGAGGCAGCATTGGTTGCCGCTGTAGCGGTCAGCGGAGGCAGCGGCGGCAGCCACTACAATAGTCAGCGGTGGAAGTGGCCAGTGGCAGTAGCGGCGGCCATGGCAGTAGCGGCGGCCATGGCAGCAGCGGTGGTGGTGGCAGCAGCGACACCAGCAGTGATATTGGCGGCGACAATGGAAATGACTGCAGTGGCAAGAGCGGTTGCGGGAGTAGTAGCAACATCACCAAATTAGTTATATACGTAAGAATAAAGTCAGTATATTCATACATATCATACTGTAGTTTTTTATGTATATATATACTGAGAATATTTGTATTCAATTTATATGTACACATAATACTGTTGTTTTTATGTACCTATACTATAGTAATATATGTGCGAGTGAAATGCTAGTATATATTTACTTATATACTACAAGATTATATTTGTATCAAAACTAAACTTTTTTTTTAATTTGAGTGAGTGGTTAAAATTTCATACAGATATGATACCGCATTGTTCTTCATACAAAGCTTCTATAAGTGATGAGATTTTTCACTAAACATTACGTGCCGTGACTCACACAACTTTGTTGTAGCAGAAAAATGATGATAGAAGGAGCAGAGGGAGAGAAAACAATGTCAATCAATGAATATATTATAATTTATGCACTGTCGGTAGATACATTGATGAATAAAATAAAATAAAATTGTGTTATTTTTTTGTTTAAATTATGTAAAATATTGAATTTGAATAAGATATTAAATGATTTTATTTTTTGTTTATTATAAATTATTTAGAGTTTCAATTTTTATTCAAATTGATATAAAAATATTAAATTATCTAATTAAAAAATTTTAAAATAATTTAAATTTTAAAATTAATTTTGAAATTAAAATATATAGGGAAAAATCTATTGCTAAATTAGCAAGGGAAAAATCCCTTGCTAATTTAGCTAGGGAAATATTAAAATTAGCGAGGGATTATCTGTCGCCAAATTTTTTAGGAAAGGACTATAGCCGTCGCTAAAATTTATAGACCAGCATTTTAGCTAGATTAGCATCCGTCGTTATTTTCGTTTAGTGACAGAAATTTCATTTATCTTGCTAATTTAGATAGATAATTTGTCTTTTTTAGAAAGAGATTTTTCTGTCACTAACTTTTTAGCTATGGATACTTTCTATCGCTAAAATTTAGCAAGAAGCACAATAGTTAGTGAACCGATCTGTCGGTAATCCATTGCTGTATCCCATTTATCGACGGAAAATGCCAATTTAGCTTGGGAATTGTCCCTAGGTATATGAGATTTTTATTGTAGTGGAATAAGAAGAATAATAAGAATAATAAGAATAATAAGAATTAGTATAAATATAAGAATAAAAAGAATAAAAAGAATAAGAAGAATAAGAAGAATAAGAAGAATAAGAAGAATAAGAAGATTAAGAAGAATAAGAAGAATAAGCTGAATAATAAGAATAAGAAGAATAAGAAGAATCTGAAGAATAAGAAGAATCTGAAGAATAAGAAAAAAGAAGAATTAGAAGAATAAAAAGAATATGAAAAAAAGAAGAATAATAAGAATAAGAAGATTAAGAAGAATAAAAAGAATAAGAACAATAAAAAAAATAAAAAAATAAGAATACGAAGAATAAAAAATTAAGAAGAATAAGATGAAAAAGAAGAATAACAATTATATGAAGAATAAGAAGAAATAGAAGAATAAGAATAATAAGAAAAAAAGAAGAAAAAGAAAAATAAGAACAATAAGAAGAATAGAATAAATAAGAAGAATAAAATAAATAAGAAGAAAAATAATAATAAGAAGAATAAGAAGAATAAAAAATAAGGAGAATTAAAAGAATAAAAAGAATAATATGAATTATAAAAATAAAGAATAAGAAGAATAAGTAGAAGAATAAGAATAAGAAGAATATGTTGAATAAGAAGAATAAGATGAATAATATGAATAAAGAATAAGAAGAATAAGAAGAACAAGAATAAAAAGAAGAATAAGAAGATTAAAATGATATAGAAGAATAAAAAAAATTTTAAAAATAAGCAGAATAATACGAATTTGATAGCTTAGAAGAATAAGTAGAATAATAAGAATTATAATACTAATAAGAATAAGAAGAATAAGTAGAATAAGAACAATAACAATAATAATAATAATAATAAGAAAAAGAAGAAAATAAGAATAATCTAATAATAATAATAATAAGAACAATAAGAAGAATAAGAAGAATACGAAGAATAAGAAGAATAAGAAGAATAAGAAGAATAAGAAGAATAAGAAGAATAAGAAGAATATGAAGAATATGAAGAAAAAGAAAAATATGATGATGAAGAATAGTAAGAAGAATAAGAAGAATAAGAAGAATAAGAAAAATAAAAAGAATAAAAAAATTATAAGAATTATAAGAATTATAAGAATAAGAAGAATAATAAGAATAATAAGCATAATAAGAATAAGAATAATAAAAGAATAAGAAGAATAAGAAGAATAATGTAAGTAGAATAAGAAGAATATATTGAATAAGAATAGTTAAAAGAATAAATAATATGAAGAATAAGAATAATTAGATGACTAAGAAGAATAAGAAGAAAAGAAGAAAAATAAGAATAATAATAATAATAATAAAGAATAAAAAGAAAAAGAAGTTTAGGGGGAATAAGATGAATAAGAATAATAAGAAGATTAATAAAAATATGAAGAAATAAAAAGAATATGAAGAAAAAAAATAAGAAGAAAAAATTTATAAGAAGAATAAGTAGAATAAGAAGAATAAGAAGAATAAGAAGAATAAGAAGAATAAGAAGAATAAGAAGAATAAAAAGAATAAGATAAATAAGAAGAATAAAAAGAATACGATGAATAAGTAAAATAATAAGAATTTATAGAATAAGAAGAGTAAGAAAAATAAAAAATAAAAGATGAATAAGAATATAAAGAATAAGAATAATAAGACAAATAAGTAGAATAAGAAGAATAAAAGAATAAGAAGAATAAGAAGAATAAGAAGAATAAGAAAGAATAAGAAGAATAAGAAGAATAAGAAGAATAAGAAGAATAAGAAAGAATAAGAATGAAGAATAACAAGAGTACAAAGGTTTGCTTCTCTCTCAATTCTAGAGAGACAAAGTGAGTTTCAAAGATAGAGAAACTCATTTGATGAAGCTCTCAAGCTTATGTTATGGAGAATTACTACAAAATATTTAATAAGAAATCTTTTGCTTTGGTTAATAACGAAGCCGATATGCTCAATCCCATGTATTACTTGAAAGAAGAGGCACCAGCAGTTTTCTTCTCGAAGGAGGATATTGAAAAGCTTACTGCCCCAATCAATCTTCCTCTTCTCGAGAAATTTTTACATGGGATTCCTGAGTTTAAAAAAATATATGCATTTTTTGAAGCCTTGTAGCTTCGAAAGTCTGTAAGGATAGCATGGTATGATGCGAAACACATTATGATACAAAATAAGGAGTAAGAGGATTTCCTCCGTTTATGGTTGCGTGGGCAATGAAATATCACGGGATATCCAATAAGGATGTCAATTAGACACCCGAATTCAACCCTAAGGAAGAATCAGCACATGCCCTAGTTTGGTTTTCTCTCCCTCTTCTCTCATTTCATCTATTCTATAAGTCCTCCTTATTCCATATTGCTAGTCATGTGGGTAAACCGTAGATAATGGATGACGGCCTACATGACAAGGCTGGGCATGGAATGGATGTGTGTGGAGGTCGATGTTTCTGCCTCCATCCCGAATAGAGTGTGGGTGGGCAGTGGACACTCAGTGGGGTATTGGCAAGTAATAATTGCTGAAAATATTTTCCAATACTATTTAAACTGTAAGAAACAGGGTCATTCAGTTTCGAATTGCATTGTCGGGTGTGGGGGGGGGGGGGGGGGGGGGGGGGGGGGGGGGGGGAGAACGGTAGGCAGAAGAGAATTGAGGGAGAGGGGGAAAATCGGCTAGAAAAGGCAAGAGGATAGGGTATTTAGGGTAGAAGAGGGGAGGTTAGAGGAGGGGGAGAAAGGCTCAGGTAGTGGGGGGATGGGGGGGGTATCAAGGAAAGAGTTGGTGAAAGGAAGGAAGCATTGGGAGAGAGGGAGGTAGTAGGGGATGTGGGCAGTAGGGCAAAAGAGGTGGGGGGAGGGGAGGAAGATGGAGATAGTGAGGAAGGAAGGAGAAAGATAATAGAAATAAAAAAAGTGGTTAAATGAGGGAATTAAGGAGATGGAGAGGGCAGGGAGGGAGGGTTTTGGAAGAGGGATGCAAAAAAGAAAGCGGAAATAGAAACTAATTTTGAAAATGAAATAATAAGCTTCAATGGAGGAGAGGATGACCTCCTATCGAAGGAGGGAACCGAGGCTAAAAGGTGGCCCATTATGGACATGCAAAAAGAAATGCAAGGTCTTGAATTGACTTGACACAATATTCAAGGAGTGTGGCTCAAAAAGCATTGGAAGGGTTACCAAATAATAGAGATAGTGTGATAGAGGAATTGAAATTAATGTGTTTCCAAATAAGTACATTTAAATTGCAAGTACAAATGACCAGGCAAAGATAAGTGCTTATAAAGGTTCAAGAAATAGAAAAAAATACCTAAATATGTATTATGAGTCAAGATGCATAACTAGAGCACATGCTAGACCTAATAATGTATAATAGTCTATACTGGAACATTAGAGGAATAAAAAATATTCCATCGATAATAGAATTAAAAAATTAATTAAAATTCATAATATTAGAATAGTTATAATAGCTGAACCTATGGTTAATAAGGAATCTTTAGAATTATTTATAAAAAGAAGTGTGCTCTAGAAAATGCATTCTCTAATAATAATGATAAGTTATGGTTGTTATGGAAAAAGAAAATTGATATAGAAATCATTTCAGAGTCAGAGCAGATCATTAACTTTAAACATAAGAAGAACACTGATCCAATAATATTAGTGGTGTATGCTAGTAAATTAAAAAAAATGCAAAGATTTATGGGAGGAAATGAGGAAGATAGCTAATACTAACAGTCCATGGGGTCATAGGAGGGGACTTTAATGTAATTAGAAATGCTAAAAAAAAGGAGGAAAGTCGCTTGACCTCTCAGCAATACCTCAATTTAATGAGGTAATTAATAACATGAATCTCATAGAAGCTGAGTACTTGGGTCCTAGTTTCACATGGTACAATAACCAGGAAAATAGGGGAACGATCTGGTCTAAACTTGACTGTATTCTCTAAAATATTAAATGGGTGGACTACTATGGAGGGGTGAGTGTGAAACAATTGAGCAGAACATGCTCAAATCACAACCCCCTTCTTCTAAGATTTAAAGTTAGAAAGGGAAATAATAAAACTTATAATATCAAAACTTGTGAGATTTGCATAAAGAGGTTGATTGAATAGTAAGAAACTCATGGCAAGAGCCAACACATGGGAATCCGATGCAGGTTCTAGCTATAAAATTATGTAGGTTAAAATTAGAACTTAGTAGATGGAATAGCGAGAGATTTGGGAATATAAATAAGAATATTCAGGATACGAAAACTAAAGTAAGTAAATTAGAAATAGAGCATGAGAATAACCTAAATGACCCTTCTAGAATCAATTTAAATAAAACAAATACGAAATTAAAATTATTGCTGTATATGGCATAAATTTTTTAGAAACAGAGGGCCAAAGTAAAGTGGTTCAAGGAAGGGGATATAAACACTAAGTTTTTTAATGCAGTTGCAAAATTAAAAAATCAAAGACAAGAAATAAAATGTATAAAAAATGATATTGGCAAGTGGATAGACGAGGAAGGAGAACTTAAAAAGTATTTGGAAGATTACTTTAAAAGACATCTCTATGGTCACAACTAACAAAGGGATGTCTCCTTAATTCGACAAATAGACAAAAGAGTAATTGAAGAACAAAATAAACTATTAGAAGAGTGCCCTAGTGAGGAGGAGAAAAAAGCTACAGTCTTTAGTGGAAATAAAGACAGTGCAGAATGTCTAGAAGGATGGAATAATGGTTTATACCAGCAATCCTAGAATATAATAAATAAAGAGCTAACGGCCACAATAGCTTGGGTTTTTATAGGAGCAGAAATCACAAAATCATGGGCTAGCTCATATATTGTACTAATACACAAGAAAGATAATCCGCAAAAAAGTGAAGATTATAGACTTATAAGTCTATGCAATTCAATGAACAAAATTTTCACAAAAGTCATGCAGAATATACTAAATTGGGTAATTCCCTCCATTATTTTGGAAAGAACAAGCAGGATTCGTTAAAAATAGATTAATGATGGAAAACATTAATTTAACTACAGAACTGATGAAAGAAATAGGGGCCAAAGTCAGGGGGCCATATTGTGGTTATGAAATTAGATTTGTCTTAAGTATCTGATAGAGTGGAATGAGAAATTTAATGTTACAAAAGAGGAAAATGGGATTTTTAGAATTCTGGATAGATCTAATGTATGGATACATCTCTAGCGCATAAGTTAAAATTTTAATTAATGGGGAGGCATGTGGTGAATTTAAGTCAGTTAGGGGACTTAAACAGGGGGATCTTTTATCTCCATTATTAATTAATAATATATAGAATTGCTAATAGCATGTTTAAAAGGAAAAATGAAGGAGGGTAATATTACTAGCTTTAAACAACCTAGACACACCCTGAATGTAACCTGCCTAGCTTATGCAGATAATTTAATTATTTTTACAAATAACGAAAGCACATCACTAAAGAATATGATGAAGCTATTTGACACAGTATAGGAATAAAAGGAACAACAACTTAATAAAAATAAATGCCAATTTGTGGTTTCAAGGAAAACAGCTGAAAGGACATTTCAAAGAGTAAAAGAATTATAGGCTTTGAGCAGAGTAAAGGGGCATTATTATATTTGGGTTATCCTATATACTAGGGTAGACTGAAAGAAAGATATCTACATTTTTAATGAATAAATTAAGAGGTAAAATAGTGGGATTGAAGGAGAATATATTAAGTATTGTAGGATGAATCACATTAATTAAACATGTCTTACAAGGAAATATAGCACACATCTTAATGTCCTTACAGCCGCCAAAGAAGATCTTGAGCATCTTAGAAAAGGAAATAGCCAACTTCTTATGGGGTAAAAAATCAAGAAAAAATAAGCTACATTGGAAAAAATAGGACGATATATGCTGTTTAAAGGAGGAAGCTGGGCTAGGCTTAAATAAATTAAATGATATGGCCAAGGCCTAGGAATGTAAGAACTGGTCGAGGCTCAAGTAGAATGATAGCTTGTGGGTGAATTATATGAAAGCTAGATATGGGTTAGGAAATAAACATGTAAGAATCCTAAAAAAGCATATAGAAATTGGAACATGATGCTTAAACAAAAAGAATTAGCTGAAAGTAATGCACGTATAATCAACAATATATAAAGATGGACTCTGAATCCACATGGAAGGTTCACGCTTAAAAGTGAAAAAATTTTAGTAAGAAAATAAAAAATCAGTCAAGAAGTTTTTAGTGGAGCTTGGCTAAAAAGATCCGGTGGACTCGAATATTTAGTTGAAGGGGGTAAAACTAGCAAAGAAAGTAAAAATCTTTTATTTTTAACAGGGAAAATAGTGGTGGAAGTCTGGAATTATCTGGGGATAGATGCACAAGTAAGCATCAGTTAGAAGATATCAAGGAAAGACTAATGAGATGGAAGATAATCACACAAAGAATAAAGTATGTAATTAGCTAAGGGATTACATTTCGCACATTAAAGTTTGGAATCTGTGGAAAGCCAAGAATAGAAGTAGGTTCGAGAATATTAAAATGAATATTAAGCATATAATAGAAGAAATTGAAAAATATTGTTCATGGGTCTCAGCAAGTTTCCCTCTAAAATTTAGAAACATGGAAATGGAAGACATGACAAGAAAGATATGGGAATTACATGCAAATAAGGAAAAATCCCTAAGGTTAGAACGGTGTGTTGGGAAAAACCTCCACGGGGAAGGCTTGCTTTAAACTCAGATGGTAGTTTTAATAGAGACATGAGATAGGCAGGAGGAGGAGGGGTGATAAGAAATGAGTAAGGTGGGGTTATAAAAGCTTATACAATGAAAGAAAAAGCATCCTCAGCCTTGCATGCAAAAATTTTAGAATACATAAAGGCCTTAAGATATGCAAAAAAATGTTTATATTAACTTACAAGTACAGGTGGATTCTAGTATATTGGTGAATTTGGTCATGAATAAGATATAAATGTGGTAGTATGAAAAACAGATAGAGACAATTAATAATCTTTTAACCGACATAAAAGGAGAAATTATGCATATATAGGGAAGCTAATGTCGTAGCAGACAACTTTGCCAAAGAAGGCTTGAAGAAGGGATTACAAGAGTTTGAGGAACTGATATACCAGTGAAATATTAATACTTAATGATATTAGATAAATTAGAATTCCCATATTTTAATAATCAAAAGCAGTAGTTAGAAAACATATCTTTTATCTCCCCGGTCCTATGGGGTAATTATAAATATATATTGCTCTACTTTGGTTTTTAGGTTTACATTTATAAGTAAAGATGAAAAAGATATGGAAATGGTCAATGGCAGATGGCTTGCTATATTAAACAGTGTATAAAACCATACTTCATGCATGCCTAAAGTGCACAGACTACAAAGCAATATAAGGCAGAGAGTGAGGCTGCCAAAATAAAGTAACACCATCAGCTAGGAGGCAAATTATGTATTTCTATTTTCTATGTTTTGGCTTGTGGTGCATGGGAGAGAGTCAAATGCAATCATGAGGCAGCTAAGTGAAAATGAAGGCTATCAAATTTTATTAATTCTTGAAGATAGATAAAGCTACAACTAGAAGAGCAGTTATGCATGCTTTGCTTATATTATGTTTAAGGGTGTAAAAGGGGTTTAAAGCTGTAATAGAGGCTACATATATTCTGTTATGCTGATTGAAGTTCGGGGGTATAAGGCAAAGAGGCTATCAAGCTTTAAAATAGCCTGCAAGGGGTAGTGAATGCCTTTGATGCTTGCAAATATTAGTAGTTTCTATGTTCTTGGTCTTGTGTATATTTACAAGGTCAAAAGCATAGATAATAAAAGGCAGAGGAGAAAAGGAAATAAAAACAAAATAGTAGAGAGGCTGCCAAAATTTTAATCAAATGCAAGATGACAAGAAGGATATAAATGGGAAAGGGGCCAAGAAAAAGCATAAGGGATAGATCAATAAAAGATAAACAGGCCAACCTTCAATTAAAATAGCCTAATGTGTAGAATCAAAGTGAAGTGATGCATTTAGAGATAGGACAAAAAACAAGTAGATTCACTTCAAGCAAAATGTGTATTATTTTATTTATTTTATTCAAGGGTGTAAAAGGGGGAAAAGGGAGTTGTAGAATATAAAAATGGTATTCCTCCGCCAAAAGAGAGGTTTTTAATAATAAAATAAACTTTTAAAAAAAGTATAAGAAGAATAAAAATAATAATAAGAATAATAAGAAAATTAAGAATAATAAGAATAAGAAGAATAAGAAGAATAATAAGAATAAGAAAAATAATAAAAATAATAAAAATAAGAAAAATAAGAAGAATTATAATATTTAAAAGAATAAGATGAATAAAAAGAATATGAATAATAAGAAGAATATTAAGAATGAGTAGAATAATAAAAATAAGAAGAATAAGAATATTAAAAAGAAAAAGAAGATAAAGAAGAAAAAGAAGAAAAAGAAGAAAAAGAAGAAAAATAAGAAAAATAAGAAAAATAAGAAAAAGAAGAAAAATAAAAATAAGAAGAAAAAAGATGAATAAGAATAAATAGAAAAAATAATAATAAGAAGAATAATAAGATAAAAAAGAATAAGAAAAAATAAAAAGAATATGAAGAATATGAAAAATAAGAAGAAAAAAAAGAATAAGAAGACCAAGAAGAATAAAAAGAATAAAAAGAATAAGAAGAATAAAAAGAATAAGAAGAATAAGAAGAATAATAACAATAAGAAGAATAATAAGAATATGTAGAATAAGAAGAATAAGAAGAATAAGAAAAATAAGAATAATAAGAAGAATAATAAAAAATTATAAGAATAATAAGAATAATAAGAAAAAAAAGATTAAGTAGAATAAGAAGAATTTGAAGACTTAGAAGAAAAAATGAATGAGAAGAATAAGAAAAATAAGAAGAATACGAAGAATAAAAAGAATATGAATACTAAAAAGAGAAAGAAGAATAAAAATAAAAAGAAGAATACAAAAATAAGAAGAATAAGAAGAATAAAAAAAATAAGAAGAAAAAGAAGAAAAGAAGAAAAAGAAGAATAAGAAAATAAGTCGAATGAGAAGAATAAGAAGAAAAGAAGAATAAGAAGAATAAGAAAAATAAGTTGAATGAGAAGAATAAGAAGAATAAGATGAATAAGAAGAATAAGAAGAATAATAAGAATAAGAAGAATAAGAAAAATAAGAAGAATACGAAGAATAAGACGAATAAGAAGAATAAGAATAATAAGAATAATAAGTAGAATAAGAATAAAAAGAATAAGAAGAATATGAAGAATAAAAAGAATATGAAAAATAAGAAGGATTAGAAAAATATGAAGAATAATAAGAATAATAAGAATAAGAAGAATAAGAAGAATAAAAAGAATAAGAATAATAAGAAGAATAATAATGAATAAGAAGAATATAAGATTAAGAATAATAAAAAGAATAAGTAGAATAAGATGAATAATAAGAATAAGTAGAATAAAAAAAATAAGAAGAATAAGAAGAATAAGAAGATTTATAAGAATAAGAAGATAAAGAAGATTAATAAGAATAAAAAAATAATATAAATATGAAAAATAAGAAGATTAAAAATAATAAGAAAAATGAAATGAATAACAAGACTAAGAAGAATAATAAGAATAATAAGAATACGAAGAATAAGATTAAGAAGAATAACCAGAATAAGTAGAATAAAAAGAATAAGAAAAATAAGAAGAATAATAAGAATAAAAAGAATAAGAAAAATAAGAAGAATAAGAAGAATAAGAAGAATAAGAAGAATAACAAGAATAAGTAGAATAACAAGAATAAGAATAATAAGAAGAATAAAAGAATTAGAAGAATAAGTAGAAAAAGAAGAATAAGAAAAATATGAATAATAAAAAGAATAATAAGAATAAGAATAATTAGAAGACAAAGAAATAATAACAATAAGAAAAAAAAGAAGAATAAGAGGAATAAATAGAATAAGAAGAATAAATAGAATAAGTATAAAAAGAATAACAATAATAAGAAGAATAAATAGAATTTGTATAATAAGAATAACAAAAATAAGAAGAATAAATAAATAAGAAGAATAAAAAGAATCAGAAGAATAGAAGGAAAAAGAAGAATAAGAAGAATAAAAGGAAAAAGAAGAATATGAAGAATAAGAAGAATAAGAATAATAAGAAGAATAAAAAGAATAAAAAGAATAAGAAGAATAAAAAGATTAAGAATAATAAAAGAATAAGAATAAAAAGAAAAATAATAGAAAAAGAAGAATAAGAATAAAAAGAATAAGAAGAAAAATAAGAATAAAAATAATAATAATAATAATAAGAATACAAATAATAAGAAGAATAAGAAGAATAAAAATATCAAGAAGAATAAAAAAAAGAATGAGAATGATATAAAGAATAATAAGGATAAGATGAATATCAAAAATAAGCAAAATAACAAGAATAAGATGAATAATAAGAATTATAAAAATATGAAGAATAAAAGAATAGAAAGAATACCAAGAATAACAATACTAATAAGAATAAGAATAATACGAAGAATAACAAGAATAACCATAATAATAAAAATAAGAAGAATAAGAATAATAAGAAGAATTAGAAGAATAAGAAGAATAGAAAGAAAAAGAAGAATAGGAAGAATAGGAAGAATAAGTATTATAAAAAGAATAAGAAGATTATGAAGAATAATAAAAATAAGAAGAATAACAAATTAACATTAAACATTATAATAAGAAGAATAGCAAGAATTAAAAGAATAATAACGATAAGAAAATAAAAAGATTAAGAAGAATAAGAAGATTATCAAGAATAAGAAGAATAAGAAGAATAAAAAGAATAACAAGTATAACAAGAATACTAATAATAATAATAATAATTAGATGAATAAGAAGAAGAATGAAAAATAACATTCCACTAATAGCAATTTGGTGCATCTGGAATTCTAGAAATAAAAGTATATTTGAAGGGCATAATATGTTAGCACAGACTATTTGGAAAGTTATAAAGGAATAAACAAGTATAATTTTAGAATCAAGCCCACTAATCATGCATGTAATGAAGGTAGATAAAGAAATGCTAAAATTTTGGAATCTAAAAGTATAACAACAAAAAATATTTAAAATAATAAGAATAAAATGGGAAAAAACATCGAAAGAAAAAATGACTTTAAACACGGATGGTAGCTTTAATAGAGATATGGGAGCAGCTGGAGGAGGTGGGGCCTTAAGAAACTCTGAAGGAAAGCTAATTTTAGCTTTCACAAAGAAGTTTCAAGCATCATCGGCATTACATGTAGAGTTTCTAACATTATGAGAGAGGATAGGAATATGTATAAAGAAATATATAAAAAAATAGATATTCAAATAGATTCGATAACTTTGGTAATTTAATTAATAAAAAGGTTATAATGTGGAAATACGAGGATGAAATAAAAGAAATATTGAAAGAAATAAATACATTAAAATTCACTCTAAACATATTTATACAGAGACTAATGCATTAGCGAATATACTTTCCAAGGAAGGAAAAATCAAAGGACATCAAGATTATAATGAAGAGAGCATACTGGAAAAATACAGAGGTATTATAAACCTAGACAGGAAGGAATTATATTAGTTAAATTAAAGAATAAATTCACATTTTTAGGATCAAATGGTTTTGATAATTTAATATATTTTTCCTACTAATTAAATGAAAGTAATGGACATTCTCATAATTTCACCTCGAGTCCGAGAGGTGATCTAAAGGAATGTCCATTCTCATAGAAGGCAGGGACTAACATAAGATGGCCAAATTCTGTTACATGAATTTTGTCTTTTTACAGGTGTAAAGCATTGAAGTAAGGTCATGGTCACGAAAAAAGTGAGACTTCTCAATCACGTAATGGGAAGGGGCATTGAAAATGGGTAATTTAATTATAGGAATGTAAGAGTTTTTTTTGCAGGTAATCAAATAGCTCAAAGAAAAAACAGCATGGATAGATCAAAGACAAAGAATGTTTTATTTTCTCACACCTTCATATTTTTTGTAATGTTTAGGTTTTCTGTTTACAGTGTTTGTAATTTTAGTTCATGGAGTATGTGTTATAATGGTGTCTTAGCGGCCTTGTGCTGGCAGGGTCTGTGTTATTAATGTGTGTTTGTATGGAGTGTAAGTATCATAGCATGGTAAAGTAAGAAGTTGGCGCTGAAGAACCAGCTCTTAACAAAAATGATGGAGGAAGCCAACACATATACAAGGCTAGAAATAAGAAAATGGAATAGCACGAAGCAAAAAATAACAAAGCAAGGAGGATTAAAAATGCTACAGTATTTGGATATATATATTTGAAAAGGGTAAAGGAAAGGCAGAAAAATAGTATTTTAGTTGTACAGATATGATTCTTTTGTTTGGTATACATAATAGAAGCTATTAAAGAGGCAATAGGGAGGGACAAATAGGCTAAGGAAATGCAGTAAAAGCGGCTAAGAGAAGAGAGGAAGGAAAGCTATAAGGAGGCAGCAAAAGAGGCACTTGTGAAACAACAAAAAAAGGCTATTGGACATCTGTAAATATGAATTTTGGGAGGCAGAAAAAGAAGATGTCGGGAGATAACAAAAAAGGCTTAGGAAAGGCAGCAAAAAAGGCTTAGGGGAGGTAGCAAAAAAGGCTTGTGGGAGAGAGGAAGGAAAACTAAGGACAGACTAAAAAGCTATAGATTAAATATACAACATACTCAAATATCGAGAAGTACACATTGTTAATTAATCTATAAAATTAACGATTATGTGAGTCATAATAACAAGTAGTATACATGAATAATTGATAGAAGGATATAGGGGGTAAGAAGGGTGTTAATGGATTCAGGTAGCAAGTAAGTAGGTTGTAAAAATGGTATTCCTCTGCCAAAAGAGAGGGTTAATATTAATAAAATAATCCCTTAAAAAAAGAATAAGAAGAAAATGAAGAAAAAGAAGAATAAGAGGAATAATAGGAATAAGAGGAATAATAAGAATAAGAAGAATAAGAAAAATGAGAAGAATAAGAAGAATAATATGAATAATTTTAATAAGTATAAAAATAAGAATATGAAGAATAAAAAGAATAAGAAGAATAATAAATAAAGAAGAATAATAAAAAAAGAAGAAAAAAAATAAAATGAATATTAATAATTAAAAAATAATAAAACTTAGAAAATTAAAATGACTACGAAGTATAAAAAGAATAATATAAATATAGAGAATAAGAAGAATAAGAAGAATAACGAGAATAACAAAAATAAGATGAATAAGAATAATAAGAAGAATAACAAGAATAAAAAGAATAATAACAATAAGAAGAAAAAGAAGAATAGGAAGAATAAGAAGAATAAGAATAGTAAGAATAATAAGAATAATAAGAAGAATAATACGAATAAGTATAATAAAAAGAATAAGAAGAATAAAAACAAAAAGAATAATAAGAAGAAAAAAAAGAATAATAAGAATTATAAGAATAATAAAAATTAGAAGAATAAAATTAATAAAAATAATAAGTAGAATAAGAAGGGTAAGAAGAGTAATAAGTATAATAAGAATAAGAAGAATAAAAGAATAAAAAGTATAATAAGAATAAGAAGAATAAAAAGAATAAGTAGAATATTAAGAATAAGAAGAATAAGTATAATAAAAAGAATAAGAAAATTAAGAAGAATAAGAAGAATAAGAAGAATAAGAAGGTGAATAAGAAGAATAAGAAGATGAATAAGAAGAATAAGAAGAATAAGAAGAATCATAAGAATAACAAGAATAATAATAATAATAATAAAAAGAATAATAACAATAAGAAGAATAAGGAGAATAAAAAAAAATAAGAATAAGAAGAATAAAAATAGTAAATCGATTAAGTAGAATAATAAGAATAAAAAGAATAAAAAGAATAACAAAAATAAGAAAAATAAAAATAACAAAAAAAAAATAATAATAAGCAGAATAAAAAAATTATAAGAATAATAATAATAAAAATTAGAAGAATAAAATGAATAAGATGAATAAGAAGAATAAAAAGAATAATAAAAATAAGAAGAATAAGAAGAACAAAAAGGATAAGAAGAATAAGAAGAATAAAAAGAATAAGAATAATAAAAAGAATAAGAATAATAAAAAGAATAAGAAGAATAAGAAGAATAAGAAGAATAAGAAGAATAAGAAGAATAAGAAGAATAAGAAGAATAAGAAGAATAATAAAAATAAAATGAATAATAAGATTAAGAAGAATAAGATGAATGAGAAGAATAAGAAGTATAAGAAGAATAATAAGAATAATAAGAATAAGAATAATAAGAAGAATAAGAAAAAATAAGAATAATTAGAATAATAAGAAGAATAAGAAGAATAAGAAGAAAAAAGAAGAATAAGAAAAATAAGATGATTAAGAAGAATTAGAAGATTAAGAAGAATAAGAAGAATAAGAAGAATAAGAAGAATAAGGAGAATAATAATAATAAGCAGAATAATAAGAATTATAATACATAGAAGAAGAAGAAGAATAATAAGTAGAAAATGAATAATAAGAAGAATGAGAAAAAAAAAGAATAAGGAGAATAATAAGAAGAACAATAATAATAAGAATTATATGAAAAAAAGAAGAATAAAATAAAAAAGTAAAATAAGCAGAATAATAAGAATAACAAGAATAACAAGAATACCAAGAATAACAAGAATAACAAGAATAACATGGATAACAATAATAATAATAACAAGAATAAAAAGAATAACAAGAATAACAAGAATAACAAGAATTAGAAGAATAAGAAGAATACATATACAAAGAAAAATCTAAAAAGAAGTCATTTGCTTTGCAAAGAAGAATAGTTTTTGTACTAACATCTTTGCTTTTAAGTTCTAGAGATAGAAACCCTTATTTTATAAAGATGAAATCTCCATTATTGTGCAAAGGAAGCTTTATTTTAACCTAAAATGGAGAAAAATGACTTCTTAGTACGTCAGATGTCATATGCTCATATTTTTAAGGAGCCTGAAGCCTTATATCCTAGGTTTGGTGTAATAGTTGAGGAACCTGCTATCTTCTTCAATCAAGCCAAAATCATAAATATTGGTAGACCTTTTAAAATTCACCCTATCGTGAAATTTTCACATGGAAAACCATAGTTTGTAGATATTCAAGAGTTCATTCCTATGTTAAAGCTGAAAGCTGTGGTTTAAATGGCATTTTACGACACAAAACATCTTGTGCTCCCACAATTTGTTGAAGAAGACTTCCACATATTGTGATTTCAATGACAATGGAATATCGTTGGTTATCCTATGTATGTTTTCAAGTGGTTTCCTAATTTTTTGCCGAATGTTGAATTAGAAATAGCCCAGCTGTGCTTTTCATTCCCAACTTTTCTATTGCAATTCTTTAATAAGTAATCTCTTTTCTACTTATCTAAATGCTTGCGTTAACCAATGTTATTTGATGAAGCCATAGCCTATATGACAAGGCTGAATATGGCCAGGGTTTATGTGAAATGTATCATTGAGAAACCTATCCCACAGGAATTATGGATAGACATAAATGAGTTTGAAGTTTTCTAGCAACCTATCACTCTAGAGTATCTTCCAAGTTATTGTAATTTGTGTAATAAAATGAGTCATGAGGGGCAAAAATGTACGCTTGGTTTAGGCAGTGAGAAGGAGGTAGTTAGAGAGGCACGAATGGGCAAGCTAGATAGGAGGAGCTGAGAAAAAAGTAGGGCAGAAATGAGCTTCAGGTAGAGAGGGAGATTGAAAATGAAGGAGAATTAGAGTAGATTCTACCTATACAGTTTGGGCAATATTTTGAGTTAGTAGGGAGAAATAAGATGATGCAATGAAAAAGTGCTTTAAGGAATAAAATCAAGAAAATAATATATAATTATAATTGGTCGAAGGATGACCTCCTAGATGATTGGGAATCGGATTCAAAGAGTTGCCCACTGTGTAAATACCAAGGAAGAGGTTATGATTAAGTCACAAGTTGACTTAGCTAGAGTGATAACAAAGTGTGAGAATTATATGAGAGAACATGTCATGGAAGCCATCAAATTAATGAGTTATAGCTTAGGAAAGCACAAGCTACCTCTAAGGGATCTAGAGCAAGCAAGTGCCATAAAGGTTACTAGAAATACAAAAAAAAATTGAATAAAAAATATGATTTATAATGTATAACCAGGTCACATAATAAATATGCTTCCAATGGTTAGTTTCTTATACTGGACCATAAGCAGAATAGCTAACACATCGTTTATTGATAGAGTTAAAAAACTAATAAAAATGTATAAAATTAAAATACATGTAATAGTTTAACCATTGGTGGAGAAGGGGAAACTAGAAAAGTATATAAAAAAGGTGGGCATGGAATGTGCCCATGCAAATATCAACAATAAATTATGGATTTTCTGGAAAAAAATTATTTTAATAAATATAATAAAAGATTCGGAGCAAATAATAAGCTCTGAGATGAGCACTCATCCAGATACAATAATCTCGGCTATTTATGCTAAAAATTATAAATTAGATAGGAGGGTATTATGGCAAGAGATGAAGGATATAGCTATTAAAGGTAAGTCTTGGACCATTGGAAAAGATTTTAATGTTATTAGAAAGGAGCAGCGAGAAGCAATGGGGAAGACCACTAGATCTAGAGGCCTTAAAACATATCAATGAGGCAACATCTAATGATGAATTTATAAAGCTAGTTTCTTAGGCTCAAAATTTACCTGGTGTAATAATTGGAGGAAGAGAGGAGTAATATTTACAAGACAGGATCATGTTCTATATAATACGATAAGTTTGGTCAAGTTTGGGGACATCAGGGTTAGGCATCTGAACAAAACCTGCACAGATCATAGCCCTCTCCTCCTGAATAATCAAAGGTTAGTTGAAGGAAAAAAAGTATTTTATGTTTTAGAATATGTATGGTTTACATGAATGGTTTATGAAGGTTGTCACATACTCATGGTAGTTACCAACCATTGGAAACCCATTACTAATAATGGCAATAAAATTGCGTTGATAAAGGCTGAGTCTTGTAAAATGGAATAAAGAAGTTTAATGAGATATTGATAAAAACATCCATGAGGCAGAAAATGGAGTATAAGAATGGGAGAAGAAGTATGAGAAAAATGAAAATGAGGATAACAGGAGGAAATTAAGTAAAACAGAGTCTAAGTTAAGACTTAAGCTACAAATGAAGGAAGTGTTTTGGAACAAAGGGCACAAATAAAGTGGTTAAAAGAATAAGATAGAAACAGTATGCTTTTTCACCCAATGAAAAAAATTTAAAAGCAAAAGAGGACAATCAGATGCCTAAAAAATTAAAAAGGGTAATGGATAGAAAAGGAAACAAAGATAAACGATATTATCGAGGGATTATTCAAAAAACATTTATGTGGAATGGAAAGAGAAAGAAAATGTACACTGATTCAAGCCATTAAAATTAAGGGTTTAGGAAATTAAAACAAAAGGCTGGCTAGGGACCCAGATGAAGAAGAGGTAAAAGAAGATGTATCCAGCAATAAAAAAGATAGTGCAGTTAGTCTAGATGGATGGAATAATAGTTTCTTCCAAATATGCTGAAGTATAATTAAAAAGGAACTAGTTACAGTCATCTCGTGAATTTTTGGAGGAGCAGAAGTCACAAAATCATGGGCCAACTCATATATTGTACTGATAGCAAAAGAAAGATAATTCGCAAAAAAGTGAAGATTATA
Organism: Sapria himalayana; assembly: GCA_029783825.1. Taxonomy (NCBI): domain Eukaryota; kingdom Viridiplantae; phylum Streptophyta; class Magnoliopsida; order Malpighiales; family Rafflesiaceae; genus Sapria; species Sapria himalayana. Next base: position 85,559 of record JAREIK010003032.1, on the reverse strand, counting down.
GACCTATAAATCTATGTAATTCAGTATATAAAATTTTGACAAAAGTTTTGTAGAATAGACTAAATAGGGTAATTCCCTCCATTATTTTGGTAGGACAAGCAGGGTTCGTTAAAAATAGATTAATAATGAAAAATATTAATTTAATTATAGAACTGATGAAAGAAATAGGGGCCAAAGTTAGGGGCCATAATGTGGTTATGAAATAAGATTCGTCTAAAGCATTTGACAAAGTGGAATGAATCATTTTATGCTACACGATGAGAAAAATGAGATTTTCAGAATTCTGGATAGATCTAATGTATAGATGCATCTCTAGTGCATGGGTTAAAATTTTTATTAATGGGGAGGCATATGGTGAATTTAAGCCAGTTAGGGGACTTAAACAGGGATATCCTTTATCTCCATTATTATTTAATATAATTGTTAAAAATATCTTTAAAAGGAAAAATGAAGGAGGGTAATTTTACTAGCTTTAAACAACCTAGACACACCCCGAATGTAAGCTGCCTAGCTTATTTGGATGATTTAATTATTTTTACAAATATCGAAAGCACAACACTGAAGAATATGATGAAGCTATTTGACACATTAGAGGAAGAAATAGAACAACTTAATAAAAATAAATGTCAATTTGTGGTTTCAAGGAAAACACCTGAAAGGACAAATCAAAGAGTAAAAAGAATTACAGGTTTTGAGTAGAGTAAGGGTGGTTATTGTATTTGGGTTGTCCTATATATGAGGGTAGACTAAAAGAAGAATATCTAAAATTTTTAACGAATAAATTATGAGGTAAAATAGCGGGATGGAAGGAGAATATGTTAAGCATGGCAGGACGAATCACATTAATTAAACATGTCCTACAAGGAACTATAGCACACATCTTAATGTCCTTACAACCACCAAAGAAGATCTTGAGCAGCTTAGAAAAAGAATGGCTAACTTCTTATGGGGTAAAAAATCAAGAAAAAATAAGCTACATTGGAAAAAATGGGAAGATATATACTATTTAAAGGAGGAACCGGGTCTAGGCTTGAATAAATTAAATGATATGGCCAAGGCTAGGGCATGTAAGAACTGGTGGAGGCTCAAGAAGAATGATAGCCTGTGGGCAAATTATATCAAAACTAGATATGGGTTAGGAAATAACACATGTAAGAATCTTAAAAAAGCATACAAAAGTTGGATCATAACGGGTAAACAAAAGAATTAGTTAAAAGTAATGCATGTCTAATCAACAATGTATAGAGATGGACTATAAATCCACACGGGAGGTTCATGCTTAAAAGTGCAAAAATTTTAGTAAGAAAAGAAAAAATCAGTCAAAAAGTTTTTAAGGGAGTCTGGTAGAAAGAGATCCTATAAAAAATGAATGCATTTATGTGGAAGCTCTTATCGAAAGCTATTCTGGTGGACTTGAATATTCAGTTGAAGGGTGTAAAAATAGCTTCAAGATGTGAATGCTGTTTTACTAGCATAGAAAGCGGAAATCATTTATTTTCAACAGGGAAAATAGTGGTGGAAGTCTGGAATTATCTGGGGATAGATGCACAAGTAAGCATCAAATTAGAAGATATCAAGGAATGTCTAATGAGATGGAAGATACGCCACACAAAGAATAAAGTATGTAATTGGCTAAAAAATTACATTCTGCACATTACAGTCTGGAATCTATGGAAAGCTAAGAATAGAAGTAGGTTCGATAATATTAAAATGAATGCTAAGCATATAATAGAAGAAATTAAAAACGATTATTCATGGGCATCAGTAGGTTTCCCTCTAAAACTTAGAACATGGAAATGGAAGATTAGAAAAGTAGGATATGAAGATTACATGCAAATAAGAAAAAAATCCCTGAGGTTAGAACGGTGTGTTTGGAAAAACCTTCACGGTGAAGGCTTGCTTTAAACATAGATGGTAGTTTTAATAGGGACATGGGAGAGGCATGGGGATGAGGGGTGATAAGAAATAAGTAGGGTAGAGTTATAAAAGCTTATAGAATTATATAAAAAAGCATCCTCAAGCTTGCATGCAGAAAATTTTGCCTTACTTAAAGGCCTTAAGATATGCATAGAAAACTTTTATATTAACTTACGAGTAGAGGTGGATTCTAGTATATTGGTGAATCTGGTCATGAATATGATAGAAATGTGGTAGTATGAAGAATAGATAAAGACAATTAAGAGTCTTTTAACCGATATAAAAGAAGAAATTACGCATATATATAGGGAAGCTAATGTTGTAGTAGACAAATTAGCCAAAGAATGCTTGAAGAAGGGATTACAAGAGTTTGAGGGAGCTGATATACCAGAGAAATATAAAGGCTTAATCATATTAGATATATTAGAATTGCCATATATTAGAATTCAAAAGTAGTAGCTGTAAAACAAAATATTTGATCTCTCTAGTCCTTTGGGGTAATTATAAATATATATTGCTCTGCTTTGGTTTTTAGGTTTAATAAGTCACGATGAAAGGATATGAAAATGACATATGGCAGATGGCCTACTATATTAAACAGTGTATGAGACCATACTTCATGTATTCTTAAATTGTATGGACTGCAAAGCAATATAAGGCAGAGAGTGAGGCTATGAAAATAAATTAACACCATTGGCCAGGAGGCAATTAAATTATATATATCTGTTTTCTATGTTTTGCTTGTGGTGAAGGGGAAACAGTCAAATGAATACATGAGGCATCTAAGTGAAATTGAAGGCTATCAAATTTTATTAAATTCATGAAGATAGATAAAGCTACAACTAGAAGAGTAGTTATGCATGCTTTGCATATTTTATGTTTAAGGGTGTAAAAGAGGTAAATGGCTGTAATAGAGGCTACATATATTATGTTATGCTGATTGAAGTGTAGTGGTATAAGGCAGAGAGGCTATCAAGCAAATTCATCAAAGCCATTCACTACCCCTTGCAGGCTGTTGTAATGCTTGCAGATATCAGTAGTTTCTATGTTTGTGGTCTTTTGTTTGTTTTCAAGGGTCAAATGCATAGATAATAGAAGGTAGAGGAGCAAAGAAAATATGAACAAAATAGTAAAGAGTCTCCCAAAATTTTAATCAAAAGCAGAATGACTAGTTGGATGTAAATGAAAAAGGGGCCAACAAAAAGCATAAGGGACAAAGCAATAAAAGATAAATAGGCTGACCTTCAAGAAAAATAGCCTAATGTACAGAATCAAAGTGAAGTGATTCATTTAGAAATAGGACAAGTAGATTCACTTCTAGCAAAATGTGAATTATTTTATTTATTTTATTCAAGGGTGTAAAAGGGGAAAAGAGTAGTTCTAGATTATAAAAATGGTATTCATCCGCCAAAAGAGAGGGTTTTATTAATAAAATAAACTTTCAAAAAAAGAGAAGTATAAGAAGAATAAGAAGAATAAAAAGAATAATAAGAAAAATAAGAATAAGAACAATAAGAAGAAATAGAAGAATAAGAGATAAATTAATAAGAATAAGAATAATAAGAAGAAAAAGAAGAATAGTGTGGATACAAAGAATAATATGATTAAGAAGAATAAGAAGAATAAGATGAATGAGAAGAATTAGAAGAATAAGTAGAATAAAAAGAATAAAAAGAATAAGAATAAAAAGAATAAGAATAAGAAAAATCAGAAAAATAAACAGAATAAGAAGAATAAAATAATAAGAATTATAAGAAGAATAAGAAGTATCAGATGAATAAGAAGAATAAGAAGTATCAGATGAATAAGAAGAATAATTAAAATAAGTATAATATTAAGAATAAAAATAATAAAAATAATAAGTTAAAAAGAATTATAAGATTAAGAAGAATAAGAAGAATAAAGAGAATAATAAGAATAAGCAGAATAATAATAATTATAATACTTAGAAGAAAAAGAAGAATATGGATAATAGGAAGAATAAGAAGAATAATAATAATGAGTAGAATAATAAGAATATTAGGAATAAGAATAATAAGAAGAATAAGATTTATATGAAGAAAAAGAAGAATAAGAAAAATAAGTATAATAAGAAGAATAATAAGAATAACAAGAATATAAAGAATTAGAAGAATAAGAAGAATAAGGAGAATAAATAGAAGATGGATTAATAGATAAAGTTAAAAAATGGGAAAAAGTAAACATGAAAAGCCCCGCCAGGAAATGGTTTAATCAGAAACTGCCGCATCTAATTATTTGGTGCATTTGGAAATCTAGAAACAAAAGTAAATATGAAAATATAAGGATGAACTTAACAGAAATTATAAAAGATATTAGAAAGGAGATATATAATATATCAATAATAAAACCGATAGTAATACAGGATTTGAAACAAGAAAAGAAGCTTGAGAATGAATGGGATCTCACATACAAAGTGTTAAAACAGCAATGGGCTAAATTTATACAGTGGAATGCTCCGCCGGTTGGCAAACTTTCACTTAATACGGATGGGAGTTTTAGCAGGGACACTGGAATAGCAGGAGGAGGCGGGGTAATAAGAGATCATACAGGGACAGTTCAGAGAGCATTTACCAGATCTAGTAGGGCATCCTCGGCTTTAGAATCAGAAATTAGAGCATTAAAATCAGGGTTAGAGATATGTAAGTAGCTAAACTTTAAAAACATTGAAGTTCAGGTAGACTCAAAATTACTAGTTGATACGGTAATTAATAAGAAAATATTATGGAGGTATGAAGAGGATCTAGAAGTTATTCTTAATCTTTTGGAAGAATTGAAGGCCTCAATAATACATATATATAGAGAAGCCAATAATCTAGCGGACTGTCTATCTAAAATAGGCACCACCAGAGGAAATATAGATTATAATGAGAAATTCATGCCAAATAAACTAAAGGGAATAGCATGTTTAGATAAAATGGGTTTTCCTTATATTAGAACAAATAAACAGACCACGAAGATATGACATAGTCTCACCTGTTTGCTGGATTGTGCGGGAATTCATTTGCAGAGAATTTCTGTCTCACAATTAAATGGAATGGAAGGATGGAGATTGAGCCAAATGGATATATATGAAGGAGATCCCATTGTAGAATATATTAATTTTGCATTTTGGCAGAATGGTGCATAGCCATACTGTATGGTTGTTAAAATAATATGTATGTAATTTAGAATTTCTGCATACTCAAAATATGTGTTAATTCCGCATTTTGGCAGAAGTCGATAACCTCTGCAGAAAGGATGTATTTTGATTTTCTTTCCAGGACAATATGTATTCTGTCTTTTCCTTGCAAAATGTTAAAGGGGAGAAATTGTTAACACTGTGGAGCTTGCCTTATGTTGTATTAGTTTAATCAAGAATAAGGGTAGTAGGGTGTCAAATTCTGGTAGGCACGGTTGTTGTTTTTTTGTTTTCTCTTTGGTTTTGTTCTAGGATCATCAGCAAATACACGAGGAAGGAAGACGGCTGGAATCTTGTGAATATTAGAGCCATACGCACAGGGGAAAGGAGAGATAGAGGTTCGTCCACATGGGCAGCACTAATCTATAGTGGATGCTGTTGCTAAAGAGCCTCCAGTGAGGATGCTGCTACTGTCTAAAACTAGCGAAAGAGTCTACAGGGATGCTGCTAAAACTGCTTCCATAAATATGCAGTGACAATATCAAATAAAGAGCCTTCACTGAGTACATATCATGGAAAACTTGTTGCTGCCTGTTGCTGCCAAAGCCTGTTGCTATCAGGATAACTCCTGCTGTTGATGTCTGTTGCTGTTAGGATTAGTTGCTGTCTGTTGCTGCCCTCTGTTGCTGTTAGGAGAATTCCCGCTGCTGAGACGAATATAACCTCTGGAGTGGAAAGACTCCCTGCTGTTCAATGTCATATAATAGGAAGAATCATACAGAGTGCGGTTACTGCTTCAACTAATCCTAAGGAAAAGATAGTTTCTCTGAATTATTGGCTAGGGTATTGGTCTGTAAATAGTATGTCTTTTAAGTTTTCTGATGTTGTAAAGGTCTTCCTCCGCCTACAAGTGAGGGATATGTTTTCTTTAATAAATGTTAAAAGCCTTTTTTTTTTAAAAAATGAGAATAAATAGAATAAGAAGAATCTAAAGAAGAAGTCATTTGTTCTGAAAAGAAGAAGAATAGCTTTTACACTCTCATTTTTGCTCTCAAGTTCTAGAGAGAGAAAGCCTTATTTTAGAGAGATGAAATCTGCATTGTTGTGCAAAGGAAACTTTATTTAAAGCTAAAATGGATAAAAATGACTTCTTAGTAAAAGTCATTTGCTAATATTTTTAAGGAACCTAAATTCTTTTGTCCCAAGTTTGGCGCAATAGTCGAGGAACCAGCTATCTGCTTCAATAAAGCTGAAATTGTACAAATTCGTAGAAGTTTTAAAATTCACCCTTATCGTGAAATTTTCACATGGAAAACTATAATTTATGGATACTCAAGAGTTCATTCCTATGTTAAAGCAGAAAGCTGTGGCTTAAATGGAATTTTACAACACAAAACATCTTATGCTCCCACAATCTGTTGAAGAAGACTTCCACATATTGTGGTTTCAATGACAATGGAATATCGTTGGTTATCCAATGCATGTTTTCAAGTGGTTTCCTAATTTTTTGCCGAAGGTTGAATTGGTAATAGCCCCGGTATGGTCTTCCTTCCCAAATCTTCCATTGTAATTCTTTAATAAGCAAGCTCGTTTCTACTTATCTAAATGCTTGCGTTAGCCTATGTTATTTGATGAAGCCATAGCCTATATGACAAGGCCGGATATGACCAGGGTCTATGTGAAATGTAACATTTAGAAACCTATCCCACAGCAACTATGGAATGGCATAAATGAGTGTGAAGGTTTCTAGCAACCTATCACTCTAGAGTATCTTCCAAGTTATTGCAATTTGTGTAATAAAATGTGTCATGAGGTGCAAAAATGTATGTTTGGTTTAGGCAGTAAGAAGGAGGTGGTTAGAGAGGCACGAATGGACAAGCTAGATAAGAGGTGCTGAAAAAAATGAGGGAATAAATGAGCTTCAGGTAGTTATTGCAATTTGTGCTGAGAATGGAATGGAAGGTAGGGATATCCCAAGGTGACTACGTAGAACACCCTTCTGTTGAGGTTAGGATGCAAATGATTATGGGTAGAAATGGTGAGCAAAAGTCACTGAAAATACAAGGTAAAAAAGTGGTTAGGGAAGGTAGGAGTTAGTAATTAACTTCTCGACAGGGGCAATCCATAAAGAGGAAGACTCCTCACACAATGGAGATGAAAGGATGGAGGGCAAAAAATTAGGGGAAATGAGTAGAAAGGAGGAGTCTGTCTCATTAGAGAAGGAGACTTAAAATGAAGAAGAATTAGAGTAGATTCTACCTATATAGTTTGGGCAGGATTTTGAGTTAGTAGGAAGAAATAAGATGATGCAAAGAAAAAGTGGTTTTAAAAAAAAATCAAGAAAATAATAGATAATTATAATTGGTCGGAGGATGACCTCCTAGATGATTGGGAATCAGATTCAAAGAGTTGCCCACTATTTGTAAATACCAAGGAAGAGGTTTCGATTAAGTCACAAGATGACTTAGCCAGAGCGATAACTAAGTGTGAGAATTATATGAGTGAAGATGCCATTGAAGCCATCAAATTAATGGGTTTAAGCCTAGGAAGGCACAAGCTACCTCTAAGGGATCTAGAGCAAGCAAGTGCCATAAAGGTTACTAAAAACACAAAAAAATATATTTGAATAAAAAATATGATTCATAATGTTTAACGAGGTCATAGAAGAAATATGCTTTTGATGGTTAGTTTCTTATACTGCAACATAAGTGGAATATCTAACACGTCATCAATTAATAGAGTTAAAAAACTAATAAAAATGTATAAAATTAAAATACTAGTAAAAGTTGAACCATTGGTGTAGAACTAGAAAAGTATACAAAAATGGTGGGCATGGAACATGCCCATGCAAATATCAACAATAAATTATGGATTTTTTCGGAAAAAAATATTTTAATAAATATAATAAAAGATTCGGAGAAAATAATAAGCTTTGAGATGAGCACTTATCTAGATGTAATAATCTCGGCTATTTATGCTAAAAATTCGAAAGTAGATAGGAGGGTATTATGGCAAGAGATGAAGGATATAGCTATTAAGGGTAAGCCATGGACCGTTGGAAAAGATTTTAATGATATTAGATGGAGCAACGAGAAGCAATGGAGAAGACCACCAGATGGAGAGGCCTTAAAACAATTCAATGAGGCAATATCTATGATGGATTAATAAAAGTCAGTTTCTTAGGCTCGTAATTTACCTGGTGTAATAACTGGAGAAAGAGATGAGTAATATTTACAAGACTGGATCATGTTCTATATAATACGAAAAGTTTGGTCAAGTTTGGGGACATCAGGGTTAGGCATCTGAACCGAACCTGCTCAGATTATAGCCATCTCCTCCTGACTAATCAAAAGCTAGTTGAAGGAAAAAAGCATTTTATGTTTCAGAATATGTGTGGTTTACATGAAGGGTATTGGAAAGTTGTCACATACTCATGGTCGTTACCAACCAAGGCAAATCCATTATTAATAATGGCAATAAAATTGCGTTGATAAAGGCTGAGTCTTGTAAAATTGAATAAACAAGTTTTTGGAGATATTGATAAAAACATACATGAGGCAGAAAATAATGTATAAGAATGGGAGGAGTATGAGAAAAATGAGAATGAGGATAACAGGAAGAAATTAAGTAAAGCATAGGCTAAGTTAAGACTTAAGCTACAAATGGAGGAAGTGTTTTGGAAACAAAGGGCAAACATAAAGTGGTTAACACTATGCTTTTTCACCCAGTGGAAAGAATCAAAATGCAAAAGCGGACAATCAGAGGCCTAAAAAATGAAAAAGAGTAATGGATAGAAAAGGAAAAGGATATAAAGGATATTTTCGAGGGATTCTTCAAAAAACATTTATGTGGAATGACAAGAGAAAGAAAATGTACCCTAATTCAAGCCATTAACTTTAAGGTATTAGAAAATGAAAATAAAAGACTGGCTAGGGACTCAGAAGAAGTAGAGGTAAAAGAAGTTGTATTCATCATTAAAAAAGACAGTGCAGCAGGTCGAGATGAATGAAATAATAGTTTCTTCCAAATATGCTGAAGTATAATTAAAAAGGAACTAGTTACAGTCATCTCATGGATTTTTGCAGGGCCAGAAATAACTAAAACCTGGACTAGCTCATTCATTATCTTGATTCCAAAAATAGATAACACACAAAGATGGGAAGACTATAGACCTATAAGCTTATGTAATTTGATATATAAGATATTGGCTAAATTGTTACAAAGTAGATTAAGTGATGTCCTGCCTAATATTATCTCTTCAGAACAAACATGCTTTATCAAAAGCAGGCTAATGATGAAAAATATATCATTTACCTAAGAAATGACAAGGGAGAATGGATCTAAAGTAATAGGGCATAACATGGTATTGAAACTAGACATATCAAAATCTTTTTTTAGGTCAGAATAGAATATTTTATGTCATCTGATGAGGAGAATGAGATTCTTAGAATTTTGGATAGTTTTGATATATTGATGCATATCAAATTTAATGGTCAAAATTTTTATAAATAGGCAGAGAATTTAAACCGACAAGAGGGCTAAGGCAAGGAGAACCCATCTCACCTTTGCTATTAAATATATAAAATGAATTATTAATTCTGAATATTAAAGATAAAAAAGAAATGGGGAAGATAATCTCTATAAACAACCAAGTAATACACTGGTGGTAAGTTGCTTGGGCTTATGTGGATGATGTGATAATGTTTATAAATGCAAGTAAAAATTCAATGAGAAAAATGATAGAACTTTTCTAAGTACTAGAAGAGGAAACATGGCAAATCCCGAACAAATGCAAATGTTAGTTTTTAATTAAAGGAAAAGCCCTAGAAAGGCTAGCTCAGAAGATTAAAAGAATTACAAAATTTTCGCAAAGGATTGAGGCACTAACCTATCTAGGTTTCCCAACATTTGAAGAGAGACTAAAAAAGGAATACTTAGGATTCCTAGAAAAAACAATGAGAATGAAGATTGTGGGTTGGATAGAAGAACTACTTATTATAGCAAGAATAACTACGTTGATAGCTCATGTGCTTCAAAGTTCGCTAATTCACATACTAATGGCTATTCAACCACCAAAAAAGGTTATAAGAACGTTAGAAAAAAAGACGTCAAATTTTATATGGGGTAAGAAGAATGGGAAACTTAAGGCACACATGATAAAATGGGAAGAAGTATGTTATCCCAAGGAGGAAGCTGGCATTGTTTTTACCACCCTAAAGAAATGGGAAATAAATCAAAATAAGGAAAAGGCATGGGATTTAAAAATAAAAAAGTTGAAAATTCAAGGTGTTAAAATAGTTAAATGGAACAAGGCTCTGCAGGGCATAACTGTCTTGAAAACAAAATAGAAGTTTCTTTAGAGAAATAGATATTTCAGGAGGAGGGGTACTGAAAGAGGGAGAGGGTAGAATAATTATAGCTTTTATTATGAAAGGTATGGCATACTCAGCACTACATGCACAAATATTGCCCTTTAGCAAAAACATAGATTCGATAAAATTGCACATATGCATAATATGCAGATCTAAGTGGATTTGAGCTTACTAGCAAGTTTAGTTACATGAAAAGTTGACATGTGGAATTATGAGGTAAAAGTAGATAATATTAGAAATATTTTCATAGAATTAAATTGCACCATAGTACATATATACAGGGAAGCAAATAGAGTTGTTGATAAGTTAGCAGAGGATGGTCTTAAAAATAGGGATAAAGAATGGTTTGTTGATGACATCTCTATTATGATAAAAGGCCTAGAATGTTTAGATAGGATAGGTTGCTCATATGTAAGAAGGGTTAATGAACATAGGTAATCACATGAATAGCATATCCTAGTCCTGTGGGACGTACATATAGTTTATAATTATTAGTACAAATTATTAGTATGAATTTCGTATAGACTATTGGGTATAAGGGTAGGTGGGAACACATAAAGGAGTGAATGGGAGGTAGAAGAATAGTTGCTGTTTGTTTTGTATGTAGGTAACAAACAGTAGAAGCAGGCCGAGCTTACCAAAAAGGAGAAAATAATGAAAGGAGGCAGTTGAATGCTTAGCTATAAGAACAAATGGAACAGGGAATAGCCTCGATATTAACCAGAAATATAGGGAAGGTGTTTAGTAAATAGGTTGGGTTTATATCAAGAGTTTATGCGAAAATGGGGAGCTATGGTTGTGATGATGGAATGTAAATTTATACAGTGATTTTACAGGTAAGACACGAGGTAGAAAAAGCTAAACTTGAGATAAGTAATCATGTTGGAGAATGGACAAAGAAGGGAGGAGGGACTAATGGCTATCTTTGTAGTCATAGAAGAGTAGAAAAATTATTATAAAAGCATAGTGATATATGTCAAATAGAATGTGGTTCTATTTTTGTGTTTTTTTCCATTTTGGACCTTTGTAAAGAGAGAGAAAGTAAAATGGAGGGGGGGGGGGGGGGGGGTGAAAAGATGTGGCATGGATATGCTCGGTATTATTTTGTTTTGTTGGGAATAAGGAAGGAGGTTTGCCAGATTAGTCGGCCAGCTTACTAGGAGAGTTGGTGGGTTCTAGTAAAGCTTTGAAAATGGAGGGGGACAATAAAGCTAGAGGAAAGATGAGGAAATAATAACTTAATAATTAAAGTAAGCCCTAGACAGAGGTTGGAAAGACATATATAGCAGATTCAATTATGGAAGTAAGGGTATAATAAGGATAAGTCCATAAGAGAGAAAAACTTCTTTTTTTAGATAAAGAAAAATTTGCTTATAATTGTTTCTAGATTAGGGGATGGGTATGGTAGTAATTGGGGAAAATGTAGCATGAACTAGTATATAAAAATGATATTACTCCATGAAAAGTGAGGGTTGAATTAATAAAACAAAACCATAAAAAAAAGAATATGAAGAATATGAAGAATAAAAAAAACAATAAGAATAAGAAGAATAAATAAAATAATAAGAAAAAGTTGAATAATAAAAATAATAAAAATAATAAATATAATAATAAGAATAATAATAATAATAATAATAATAATAATAATAATAATAATAAGATTGAGAAGAATAATAAGAATAAAAAGAATAACAAAAAATAAGAAGATAAAGAAGAAGAATAAAAATAAAAAGAAAAATAAAAATAAGAAGAATAAGTAGAATAATAAGAATAAGGAGAATAAGAAGAATAAGAAGAATAAGAAGAATAAGAAAAATGAGAAGAATAAAAAAAATAAGAAGAATAAGAAGAATTGGGGGAATAAGAAAAATAAAAAGATATAGAAGAATAAAAAAAATAAGAATAAGAAAAAATAAGAAGAATAAGAAGAATAAGAAGAATGAGAAGAATAAGAAAAATAAGAAGAATAAGAATGATAAGAATAATAAGAATAAAAAGAAGAATAAATAGAATAAGAAGAATAAAAACAATAAGAAGAATAAAAAGAATAATTAGAATACAAAGAATAAGAATAATAAGAAGAATAATAAGAAGAATAAAAAGAATAAAAAGAATAAGAAGAATAATATGATTAAATAGAATAAGAATTTGAAGACTTAGAAGAATAAGAAGAATAAAAAGAAAATAAAAAATAAGAAGAATAAGAAGAATAAAAAGATTAAGAAGAATATGAAGAATAAGAAAAAAAGAAGAATAAGAAGAATTAGAAGAATAAGATAAATAAGAAGAAAAAGAAGAAAAAGAAGAAAAAGAAGAAAAAGAAGAAAAAGAAGAAAAAGAAGAAAAAGAAGAAAAAGAAGAAAAGAAAAATAAGACAAATAAGATGAAAAGAAGAATAAAAAGAATAAGAATAATAAGAATAAGAAGAATAAGAAGAAATAAGAAGAATAAGAAGAAATAATAAAAATAAGAAGAAAGAGAAGAATAAGAAGAATTAGAAAAATAAGTATAAAAAGAAGAATAAAAAGATAATAAAAAATTAGAATACAAAGAATAAGAAGAATAAGTAGAATAAGAATAATAAAAAAAATAAAAAGATTATGTAGAATAAGATAAATTAGAAGACTTAGAAGAATAAGAAGAATAATAAAAATAAAAAGAATAAGAAGAATAAAAATATTGAGAAGAATATGAAAAAAAAGAAAAATAAAAAGAATAACAAGAATAACTAGAATAAGAAGAATAATAAGAAAAAGAAGAATAAAAAAAATAAGATGATAAAGAAGAATTAGATTAATAAGAAGAATTAGAAGAATTAGAAGAATTAGAAGAATAAGAAGAATAAGAAGAATAAGAACAAAAAAAATAATAATATGAATTATAAGAATATTAAATATAAAAAGAATAAAAAGAATAAGAAGAATAAGAATAATAAGAAGAATAAGAAGAATAATTAAATAAGAAGAATTACAAGAATTAAAAGAATAAATAACAAGAATAACAAGAATAAGAAGAATAATAAGAATAAGAAGAATTAACAAAAATAAGAAGGAAAGAAAAAAATTAATAGAATTAGAAGAATATATATAATAAAAAGAATAAGAAGAATAAGAAGAATAAAAAGATAATAAAGAATAAGAAGAATACAAATAATTATAATAATAAGAATAAGAAGAATAAGATGAATAAAAATAATAAAAACAATAAAAACAATAAGAACAATAAGAATAATAAAAAGAATTATATGAATAATAAAAATAAGAATAAAAAAATGAATAAGAAGAATAAGGAGAATAAGAACAATAAGAAGAATAATAAGAATTATAAGATAATAAAAAATGAAAAATAAAAATTTTAAGAAGAATAAAAAGAATGAGAATAATATGAATAATAAGAATAATAAGAAGAATAAAAAGAATAAGAAGAATAAGAAGAATTACAAGAATTACAAGGATTACAAGAATAAAATTTGACTATGGTATATATAAAATTATACAAAATTTCACTATTAATATTGGTCGAACCAATGGTTGATAAAAATCAGCTAGGACATTATAAAAAAAAGTTCGGTTTCATGAATGACTTCTTAAATAAAGCCAGTAAAATATGGGTTATGTGGAATGATTTTTTAGATGTTACAAATATTGAGGAATATGAACAAATAATAAATCTTAGGCTAAACAAATCTAAACTAAGAATCATATCAGTAGTTTATGTTAATAATTTTAAAGAAAAAAGAAAAGATCTATGGAAAATCATGGATGAAATAGCATTAAAAATTAGACATTGGATAATAGGAGGAGACTTTAATAGTATTAGAAATGCATCAGAAAAAAAGGTGGCAGACAGTTAAATCTACAAGCTAGCGAGCACTTCAATGAAGTAGTCACTAGATGTAAAAGGTAACCCAAATCAGATTCTCACTACTAAATTAGATAGGCAGAGATTATGTTTAATAAACTGGAATAAAAATAAGTTTGGTAATATTAATAAAAACATCATTGAAATAGAACTAAAAATTGATAATCTTGAAGAATAACATGATAGGAATCATATCACAAGAAATCTTTGTTAGCTTAATAAAGCATAAGGTGAACTTAAACTAATATTATACATGGAAGAGATTTTCTGGAAATAGAGCAAAAGTAAAATGGTTAAAAGATGGAGATTAAAACACTATATTTTTTCAGTTGGTTTCGAAAATAAAGAATCAAAATATAAGATAACTGGAATATAAAACAATAAAGGTATATCATTAGAAAATTAGACAAATATTAAAGATACTCTTGAAGGCATATATTATATATTCCTTTGCAATAAAAATAAGATGAAAAGGCATAAATTTCTACAAAATATAAATAATAGAATTAATGATGAAGACAATAAAAAGCTAATGGAATTCCTGGAAAAGGAAGAAATCAAAAAAACTATCTACAACATGAATAAGAATAGTGCAGCTGATCCAGACTGCTTGAATATCATGTTTTTTCAAGTCTGCAAGAATTTTAATAAAAAAAGATATTATTCATGTCATTCATTTGTTCTTTTATGGAGTATAAATTAATAAAAAGTGGGCTCTAACTCACATAGTCCTTATTCCTAAAAAGAAAAACCTCCAAGGAGGAGAGGACTACCGATCTATCAGTTCATGCAATTCTATATATAAAATCCTGGCAAAACTATTGCAAAATAGACTAGGACTTATACTTCTTAAAATCATTTCTATTGAATAATCAGGTTTTATGAAAAATAAATTGATCATGGAGAAAATATTCAAGGAACTTATGAAAGAGTTATCCTCCAAAGCTAGAGAACATAATGTAAATGGAGAGACTATTGCAAACTAGACCTATCGAAAGCCTTAGATAGAGTAGACTGGTAGGTTTTATGCTTTACCATCCGAAAAATAGGGTTTTCAGAAGCATGGATAGATCTAATTTTTAGATGTAACTATAATACTTGGTTCACAATAATTATAAATGGGGAGAAGGGGAAAGAGTGTAAGCCAAATTGAGGTCTAAGACAAGGAGATCCCCTATCACCTTCTCTTTTTAACATATAATTAGAATTATTTTTTGTTAACTTGAAAATTAAAATAAGTAAAGGTGGCATATACACTTTTAGGCAATCTAAAGAAATGCCTCAAATAAGTTGTCTCGCATATTCAGATGACATCATACTATTCACCAATGGAAATAATAGATCTATAAAGAACTTAATGAAAATTTTTCAAACAATGGAAGAAGAAATGGGTCAAGTGCTAAATAGAAAAAAATATCATTTTTAAATATCAAGGAAAGTTCCTCTTAGCATTGTCCATAGGCTAAAATAGAACATAGGATTCTCTTTCATAAAAGGAAAAATCTCTTATCTTAGGTGCCCATTATATGAAGCCAGATTTATATTAGAATAACTAGATTTTTTACTGGTCAAGCTTAGACACAAGATAGCGGGCTGGAAGATAGAATAAATTAACATGAGTGGGAGAAGTACACTCATAACACGTGTACTTCAAAGTACATTAATGCACAATCTAATAATTATGCAACTGCCAAAATATTTTATAAAAAAATAGAAAAAAAGCTGGCTAATTTTCTTTGGGGAAAAAAGAACAGCAAGCTAAATTTCATTGGATTAAATGTTCTGACCTTTGCTTTCCTAAAGAAGAAGCAGGTCTAGGCTTTACTAGACTAGAAGAATTAGCTGAAGCATGGAGATGCAATAGATGGTGGAGGCTAAAAGAAAATAATAATCATTGGGCATCTTATATGAATGCTAAATACCTAGTAAACAATGACACTAAAAGGATAAAAAAGCCTAGCAACCAAACTAAGATATTGAAGTAAACCTTAAAACAAAAAGAAATGGTGGATAACCACTCTGTGTTGACTAAGTATGGCTGGAAATGGAAATTAAATGAGGAAGGTTCATTTTGATTAAAATCATCCAAGAACTTAGTTAGGAACATGAAACCCTCACAAGAATTATTTGAATGGTGATGGAACAATAATAACTCGCTTAAAATATGATTATTCTTATGGAAATCTCTATCTAACATTATTCCATTAGATACTCTCATACAAAAAAAGATATAAATCTAGCCTCTATATGTGAATGTAGTAAAATGAATATAGAAACCTCAGATCACATATTTTCACAAGGGAAAATAACTTCAAAGATATGAGAAAAATTTGAAAAAGAAATGAGATTAATGAATAAAAATCAAAATCTTAAAATTAGATTTTAGAAATCGATGAGGGGGACAAAACATAAATTTACCCAAAAATGGCTCAAGGATACCATCCCACCTTTGGCAATATGATGCATATGGAAAGTCAAAAATAAAAGTAGAAATGAGGATATTGAAATGAAGGTAAAAGATATGGTATGGGATATCAAAAAAGAACTAAAGATTACTTCAGAAGCTTACCCTTTAAAAAATATAGTATACTCAAAAAATAAAGAATATATAGATAGGTGGCATAAAGATTCTAAAAGCCTACCATTAAGTTGTACCAGAATACAATAGAATAAACCACCAAAAGGTTATATAGCACTTAATACAAATGCTAGTTTTAAAAGAGAAATGGGAGCAGCAGAAGGTGGAATAATTTTGAGAGACTCTTCTTATTCTTATTCATATTAAGAATAATAAGATGAATAAGAAGACTAGGAAGAATAAAAATAATAAAAATAATAAGAAGAATAAGAAGAATAAGAAGACTAAGAAAAATAGGAAGAATAAGAAGAATAAAAAATAGGAAGAATAAGATGACTAATAAGAATACAAAGAATTAGATGAATAAGTAGAATAAGAAGAATAAGAAGAATAAGAAGAATAAGAAGATTAAGAAAAATAAGTAATAAAAGAAGAAAAAGATGAATATGAAGAATAAATACAAAATGAAGAATGAGAAGTAAAAGAACAAAAATAAGAATACAAAGAATAGAAGATTAAGAAGAATAATTAAAATAAGAAGAAAAAAAAGAAGAATAAGAAGAATAAAAAGAATAAGAAGAAAAAAAAAGAATAAGAAGAATAACATGAATAATGAGAATAACAAGAATAAGAAAACAAATATGAATAAGAAGAAGAAAAATAAGAAGAATAAGAAGAATAAAAAAGTATGAGTAATAAGTAAAATAAGAAGAATAAGAATAATAAGAGGGTTAATAAGAATAATAAGAATTAGAAGAATAAGAAAAAAATGAAAAATAAGAATAAAAAGAAGAATTAGAAGAATAAAAAAAATAAGAAGAATATGAAGAAATAAAAAGAATAAGAATAAGAATAAGAATAATAAGAATAATGATAATAATAATAATTATTATTATTATAATTAGAAAAAGAAGAATGAGAAAAATAAATAGAATAATAAAAATCAGAAGAATAAGAAGAATAAGAATAATAAGAATAATTTGAATAAGAAGAATAAGAATAATAAGAAGAATACTAAAGAATAAGAAGAATAAAAAAAATATAAAAATTAAGAAGAATAATAAAAAAAGAAGATTAAAAATTATAAGAAAAATAAGTATAAAACTGAGAATAAGAAGAATAAAAAAAGAAGAAATAGAAGAATAACAATAAAAAGAAGAATAAGAATAATTAGAAGAATTAAAAGATTATGTAATATAAGAAGTATAGATGAACATGAAGAATAAAAAGAAAATGAAGAATGAGAAATAAAAGAACCAAAATAAGAATACAAATAATAGAAGAAAAAGAAGAATAATTAGAATAAGAAGAAAAAAAAAGAATAAGAAGAATAAAAAAAATAAGAAGAATAAAAACAATAAGAAGAATAAGAAGAATCAGAAAAATAAGAAAAATAACAAGAATAATAAGAATAAGAAGAAAAAGAAAAAAATATGAATAAGAAGAATAAAAAAATATTAGTAATAAGTAGAATAAGAAGAATAAGAAGAAAAAGATGATTAATAAGAATAATAAGAATTAGAAGAATAAGAAGAAAATGAAAAATAAGAATAAAAAGAAGATTTAGAAGAATAAAAAAAATAAGAAGAATAAGAAGAATAAGAAGAATAAGAAGAATAAGAAGAAATAAAAAAAATAAGAAGAATAACAAGAAGAATAATAATAATAATAATTAGAAAAAGAAGAATAAGAAAAATAAAAAGAATAATAAAAATAAGAAGAATAAGAAGAATAAGTAGAATAAGAAGTATAGATAGATAAATAAGAATAAGAAGAATTAGAAGAATAAGAAGAATAAAAAGAATAAGAAGAATAAGAATAATAATAATAATAATAATAACTAAATAAGAAAAATAAGAAGAATAACTAAATAAGAAGGATCAGAAAAATAATAATAATAATAATAATAAGAAAGATAAGAAGAATAAAATGAATAAGAAAAATAAGAATAATAAAATGAATAAGAAAAATAAGAAAAATAAGAAGAATAAGAAGAATAAGAAGAATAAGAAGAATAAGAAGAATAAGAAGAATAAGAAGAATAAGAAGAATAAGAAGAATAAGAAGAATAAAAAGAATAAGAAGAATAAGAAGAATAAGAAGAATAAGAAGAATAAGAAGAATAAAAATAAGAATAAGAATAAGAAAAATATAAAGAATAAGAAGAAAAGAAGAATAAGAAGAAGAAGAAAAATTAGAACAATAAGAAGAAATAGAATAATAGGGGGAAAATGAATAATAAGTAGAATAAGAAGAATAAAGAGAATAACAAGAATAAAAATGATGATGATTATAATAATAATAATACTAATAATAATAAGAATACGAATAATAAGAAAATTAAAAAGAATAAGAAGAATAAGAAGAATAAAACAAATATGAAGAATAATTTGAATAAGAAGAAAAAGAAGAATACTAAAGAATACTAAAGAATACTAAAGAATACTAAAGAATACTAAAGAATACTAAAGAACACTAAAGAACACTAAAGAATACTAAAGAATACTAAAGAATACTAAAGAATACTAAAGAATAAGAAGAATAAGAAGTATAAGAAGAATAAAAAATAATAAAAATTAAAAAAGAATAATAAAAAAACTAAGATTAAAATTATAAGAAGAATAAGAATAAAACTAAAAATAAGAAGTATAAAAAAAGAAGAAATAGAAGAATAACAATAAAAAGAAGAATAAGAATAATTAGAAGAATTAAAAGATTATGTAAGATATGAAGTATAGATGAAAATGAAGAATAAAAAGAAAATGATGAATGATAAATAAAAGAATGAAAATAAGAATACAAAGAATAGAAGAATAAGAAGAATAATTAGAATAAGAAGAAAAAAAATAAGAAGGGTAAAAAGAATAAGAAGAATAACAAGAATAAGAAGAATACGAAGAAAAAAAAAAGAAGAAGAATCAGAAGAATAACAAGAATAATGAGAATAAGAAGAAAAAGAAAAATAATATGAATATGAAGAAGAAGAAGAATAATAATAATAATAATATAAAAATATGTGTAATAAGTAGAATAAGAAAAATAAGAAGAATAAGAGGATAAAAAAGAATAATAATAATTAGAAGAATAAAAAAAATGAAAATAAGAATAAAAATATGATTTAGAAGAATAAAAAAAATAAGAAGTATAAGAAGAAATAAAAAGAATAAGAAGAATAACAAGAATAAAATGAATAATAATTAAAAAAGAAAAATAAGAAAAATAAAAATAATAATAATAATAAGAAGAATATGAAGAATAAGAATAATAAGTAGAATAAAAAGAATAAGACAAATTAGAAGAATAAGAAAAATAAGAAGTATAAAAAAAATAAGAAGAAAAAGAATTATAGAAGAATAAGAAAAATAAAAAGAATAAAAAAATAATAATAAGAATAATAATAAAAATAAGAAGAATAAGAAGAATCACTAAATAAGAAGAATCACTAAATAAGAAGAATAAGAAGAAGAAGATAAAAAATGAATAAGAAGAATACGATGAATAAAAAGAATAAGAAGTATAAGAAGAATTAGAAGAATAAGAATAAAAAACGTAAGAATAAGAAAAATTTAAAGAATATGCAGAAAAAAAAGAATAAGAAGTATAAAAAAAATTAGAACTATAAGAAGAAATAGAAGAATAGGGGGAATATGAATTATAATTAGAATAATAAAAATAACAAGAATATCAAGAATAATAAGAATAATAATAATGATGATGATAATAATAATAATAATAATAATAATAATAATAATACGAAGAATAAGAAAAATAAGAAGAATAATAAAAATAAAAAAAAATTAAGAATATCAAGAATAATTTGAATAAGAAGAATACTAGAGAATACGAAAGAATAAGAAGAATATGAAGAAAAAGAAGTATAAGAAGAATAAAAAAATATGAAAATTAAGAAGAATAATAAAAAAAAGGAGATTAAAAATTATAAGATGAATAAGAAGAATAAGAATAAAACTAAGAATAAGAAGAATAAAAAAAAGCTAAATAGAAAAATAACAATAAAAAGAAGAATAGGAATAATAAATATAATTAGAAGAATTAAGAGATTATGTAAGATAAGAAGAATAATATGAACATGAAGAATAAAAATAATATAAAGAATATGAAAATGAAAATAATATAAAGAATAAGAAGAAGAAGAATAATAATAATAATAAGAAGAAAAATGAGAATAAGAATAATAAAAAAATAAGAAGTATAAGAAGAAAAATAAAATATATAAAATAAGAAGAATAAGATGAATAATAAAAATTAGAGAAATTTGAAGAATAAAAAAATAATAAATAAAAGAATAAAAAGAATAAAAAGAATAAGAAGAAAAAAAGAATATGAATATTAAGTAGAATTAGAAGGATAAGAATAATAATAAGAAAAAAAGAATAAGAAGAATAAGTAGAATAAAAGAATAAGAAGAATTATAAGAATAAGATGTGTAAGAAAAATTTGAAGAATAATAAGAATAAGAAGAAAATGAATAAAAAGAACAATAAGTAGAGTAAGAATAATAAGAATAATAGTAAAATAAAAAAAAGAAGAATAAGATTTCTAAGAAGAATAAGAATAATTATAAGAATAAGTATAATAATATGAATAAAAATAATATGAAGGATAAGTAATATAAGAAGAATAAGATGAATTCGAAGAATAAGTAGAATAAAAAGAAAAATAAAAATAGGAAGAATAAGAAGAATAAAAATAATAAGAATAATAATAGGAATAAGAAGAAAAAAAAAGAAAATGAAGAACAAGAAGAATATGAAGAATAAGAAGAATATGATGAATAAGTAGAATAAGAAAAATAAGAAGAATTAAAAGAATATTAAGAATAAGAAGACGAATAAAAATTAGAAGATTAAAAAGTATATGAAGAAAATGAAGAACTAATTAATTTAAGAAGAATAGAAAGAATAAGAAGAATAATAAAAATGAGAAGAAGAAAAAATAATAAGAATAAAAGAATAAGAAGAATAAGAAGAATAAGAAGAATAAGAAGAATAAGAAGATAAGAAGAATAAGAAGAATAAGAAGAATAAGAAGAATAAGAAGAATAAGAAGAATAAGAAGAATAAGAAGAATAAGAAGAATAAGAAGAATAAGAAGAATAAGAAGAATAAAAAGAATAAAAACAATAAGAAGAATAAAAAGAAAAAGAAAAATATGAATAATAAGTAGAATTAGAAGAATAAGAATAATAATAAAAAATAGAAGAATAAGAAGAAAAATAAATAAATAGAAAAAAAAGAATAAGAAGAAGTAATATAAAAAGAATAATATGAATAAGAAGAATTATAAAAATATGAATATTCAGGAGAATAAGTATAAAAATAAGAATTAAAATAATTAGTAAAATAACAAGAATAAGAAGAAAAAGAATAAAAAAAAATAAAAAAAATAAGAAGAATAAGAAGAATTAGAATATTAAGAATAATGAGAAGAATAAGAAGAATAATAAGCAAAAGAAGAATAAGAATAATAAGAATAAAAAGAAGAATAAGAAAAATAAGAAAAATAATAAGAATAATAAAAATATGAAGAATAAGAAGAATAGGTAGAATAAGAAGAATAAGAAGAATCTCCCACTTGAAAATCCACATCTCTCAATTTTAGAGAGAGAAAGCTACACTTTTAGAGTGAGAAATCTCCATTTTTGATCAAGATAGAGTTTATTGAAGAAGTGAATAGGCAGTTGAGGTAGAAGAAACCATACAGGGGAGAGTGGGTTTTCTTCCTGCGAATTAAAATTTTCCACCCATTTAAATGTTCTAATCGAAAGCTCATACATATTCTAGTTCTCCTTCAACCACATGAAAGGGTGGTCCTCCGTTGTAAAAAAATTGTAGTAGTATATGCTTATTGTTGATAGCACCTACCTTGACCAAGCCCTTCAGCTTTAGAGAAAAGA
Source organism: Sapria himalayana (assembly GCA_029783825.1). Lineage (NCBI taxonomy): Eukaryota > Viridiplantae > Streptophyta > Magnoliopsida > Malpighiales > Rafflesiaceae > Sapria > Sapria himalayana. The sequence goes on along the minus strand of JAREIK010003032.1, from coordinate 62,775 downwards.
AGAATTCAGATATTTTATTTATGCAAGGATGCCCATGGAAGAATTTTTCAATAAGCGTGAGTTTGTGAACTTCCGAGAGTTTTGAAAATTCTTCGGTGGAAAAAAAATTGCAAGTTCACCATTTTTATCCAAGGTTTATTTATTAGGTGGGGCAGATAAATGATATGTGTTGGAAAATGAATTCTTATGTGCAAAATAATCAATTTCATCCATTTTAAGCACAATCCTCCACTTTTTTCCACAAATTGAAGCTTTCTTTTTTTGAAATTCCCTTTCTCTCTCTTTAGTACATAGAGTGACGGGATTTCTGAAAAAAAACTTTTTTCTTCTTATTCTTATTATTCTTCTTATTCTTATTATTCTTCTTATTCTTATTATTCTTCTTTAACTTCTTATTCTACTTATTCTTTTTTTTTCTATTCTTCGTATTGTTGTTATTCTTCTAATTCTTATTAATCTTATTATTTTCTTATTTTTCATATTTTTCGTATTATTCTTATTCTTCTTATTCTTATTATTCTTATTCTTCTTATTCTTATTATTCTTCTTATTTTTTTTAATTTACTTATTCTTCTAATTATTCTTATTCTAATAATAATAATAATTATTATTATTATTATTATTATTCATATTCTTCTTATTCTTCCTATTCTATTTAATTTTCATATTCTTTTTATTCTTCTGATTATTATTTTTATTCTTTTTCTTCTTATTCTTCTTTTTTTTATTCTTATTATTTTTAATCTTATTCTTCTTCTAATTTTTATAATTCTTCTTATTCTTCTTATACTTCTTATTCATTTATTATTCTTATTGTTTTGATTCTTTTTATTATTGTTATTCTTCATATTATTCTTATTATTATTATTATTTTTAATTCTTCTTATTCTTCTTATTTTTATTATTGTTCTTATTCTTCTTATTTTTCTTATTCTTCTTATTCTTCTTAATTCATCTTATTCATCTTATTCTTCTTATTCATCTTATTCTTTTTATTTTTCTTATTCTTATTTTTCTTCTTATTCTAATTATTCTTATTTATCTTCTTATATTATTATTCTTCTTATTCATCTTATTCTTCATATTCTTCTTATTTTCTTATTTTTTTTATTATTCTTATTTTTTTTATTCTTTTGATTCTTCTTTTTCTTCTTATTCTTCAACGTTTCTAATTCTTCCTATTTAGTTTATTCTTCTAATTCTTCTAATTCTTGTTAGTATAAGTATTCTTATTTTTTTATTCTTCATTTTCTTTTTATTCTTTTTATTATTAATATTCTTCTTATTCTTCTTATTCTTATTATTCTTATTATTCTTATTATTCTTATTATTCTTATTATTCTTATTATTCATAATATTATAATTTTTTTTATTCTTCTTACTATTCTTATTTTTCATATTCTTCTTACTCTTCTAATTATTCTCATTCATCTTATTTTTCTGATTCTTCATATTATTTTTATTCTACTTATTCTTCTTTGTCTTCTTATTTTTCTTATTCTTCTAATTTTACTTATTCTTCATATTATTCTTATTTTTCTTATTCTTCTTATTCATTTTTTTCTTGTTGCTTTTATTCTTCTTATTCTTCTTATTCTTCATATTATTCTAAGTATTCTATTTCTTCTTATTCTACTTATTATTATTATTATTATTTTTATTATAATTATTCTTCTTTTTCTTATTATTCTTATTATTCTTATATTTCTTTTTGTTCTTATTCTACTTATACATCTTATTTTTCTTATTTTTCTTATTCATCTTATTCTTCATTTTCTTCTTATTCTTTATATTCATGTAAGTATTTTAATTCTTGTATTTCTGCTTATTCTTCAAATTATTATTATTCTTATTATTTTACTTATTCTTCTTATTCTTATGATTATAATTATTATTATTTTTTTTTAATCTTCTTATTATTCTTATTCTTCTTATTATTCTTATTATTCTTATTCATCTTAATCTTAATATTCTACTTATTCTTCATATTCTACTCTTTATCTTTATTCTTCTTACTTTTCTAATTCTTCTTTTTCTTTCATTCTTCTTTTTTTATTATTTTTCTTATTGTTCTTATTCTTATTATTCTTGTTTTACTTGTTATTTTTTTTTATTTTTCTTATTCTTTTATTCTTATTATTCTTCTTATTCTACTCACTCTTATTATTCTTTTTATTCTTCTTTTTTTTATTATTCATCTTATTTTTCTAAGTCTTCTAATTCTTTTTATTCTATTTATTCTTCTTATTCTTCTTATTCTTCTTAATTTTCTTATTCTTATAATTCATATTATTCTTATTTTTCTTCTTATTATTTTTATTCTTCTTATTCTTCTTATTCTTTTTATTCTTCTTTTTTTTATTCTTCTTTTTTTTATTCTTCTTATTCTTCTTATTCTTCTTATTCTTCTTATTCTTCATATTGTTCTTATTCTTATTTTTATTTTTATTTTTTTTATTCCTCTTATTCTTTTTTTTATACATATTCTTATTATTCTTCTTATTCATCTTATTCTACTTATTTTTATGATTCTTATTATTTTTCTTATTCTTCTTATTCTTCTTATTCCTTTTTTTATTTTTATTATTTTTTTATTCTTATTCTTTTTATTCTTCTTATTCTTATTATTCTTCTTATTCTTCTTATTCTTCTTATTCTTCTTATTCTTCTTATTCTTTTGATTTTATTTATTCTTCTTATTCTTTTTATTCTTCTTATTATTCTTGTTCTTCTTATTCTTCATGTTTTTTTATTCTTTTTATTCTTCTTATTCTTCTAATTTTTCTAATTCTTCTTATTCTTTTATTCTTCTTATTCTTCTTTTTCAAGTTATTCTAATTATTCTTCTTATTCTACTTAATCTTCTAATTCTTATTATTATTATTATTATTATTCTTCTTCTTATACTTCTTATTTTTCTTACTCTTCTAATTCTTCTTATTCTTCTTATTATTCGTATTCTTATTATTCTAATTATTCTTCTTATTCTTTTTATTATTCTTATTCTTCATCTTATTATTATTATTATTATTATTATTATTATTATTCTTATTCTTATTCTTATTATTCTTATTATTATTATTATTATTATTCTTATTCTTATTATTCTTATTAGTATTCTTTATTATTCTTATTCTTATTATTCTTATTCTTATTATTCTTATTCTTATTCTTATTATTCTACTTATTCTTCTTATTTTTGGTATTCTTTTTATTCTTATTTTCTTCTTATTCTTATTATTCTTATTCTTATTATTCTACTTATTCTTCTTATTTTTGGTATTCTTCTTATTCTTATTTTCTTCTTATTCTTCTTATTGTTCTTATTGTTCTTATTCTTCTGATTCTTCTTTTTCTTTGTATCCTTCTTATTCTTCTTATACTTCTTATTTTTCTTCTTCTTCTTTTATTCTTATTCTTCTCATTCTTCTTATTATTCTAATTCATCTTAATTTTCTTATTCTTCTTTTTTGTGTTATTTCTTGTTATTCTTCTTATTCTTCTTAATTGTAAGGTTATGCTAGAAAAAAATTGTAAATTAATAGATTTCCCAAAAGAAGAGGAAATAAAGGAATCAGTTTTCAGTATGAATAAATATAGTGCACTTGGGCCAGATAGATGAAACAATGGTTTCTTTCAAAGATACTAGCATATAATTAAAAAAGAGCTAATACTACAAATCAAATGGATATTTTTGGGAGCAGATATCACAAAATCATGGTGTAGCTTTTTCATTGTACTGATACCCAAATGTGATAACCCATAGAAATGTGAAAATCTGAGGTCACTAAGCTTATGCAACTCAGTTAATAAGATATTAGCTAAATTACTACTTAATAGATTATATAAAATCCTACCAAATATAATATGATAGGAAGAAATAACTTTTTTTTAAAAATAGATCAATGATGGAAAATATAAGCTTAGCTTTGAAAATGATGAGAGAAATTGGAACCAAGATACGATAGCATAATGTGGTAATAAAATTGGATATGTCAAAAGCTTTTTACAAAGTAGAATGAGATATTCTATGTTATGCTTTGAGACAACTTGGTTTCTCAGAAACCTAGATAGATTTTATTTACAAATACATTTCTAGCGAATGAGTGATAATTCTAGTAAATGGAAAAAAAGGAGGAGAATTCAAACCAATAAAAGGTTTAAGGCAAGGAGACCCATTATCACCTTTGTTATTTAACATATATTTGGAATTGTTCATTTTAAATTTGAAAGAAAGAATTGAAAAAGGAAAAATCCTAGCTTTTGAGCAACCAAAAAACACACCCCTAGTGGGTTGCTTGTCATATGTAGATGATGTAGATGATATAATCATATTCAAAAATGCAAACAACAAATATATGAGTAATCTAATCGATATAATTCGGACCTTTGAGGTGGAAACATGTCAAATATTGAATATAGTGAAATGCAAGTTTCTTATAGAAAAGAAAACACCTTAAAGTATTGCACAAAGAATAAAAAGGATCACAGGATATACCCAAAAGAAAGGACCTTTAAAATATTTAGTTTGCCAATATATGAAGTTAGGCTAAAAGAAGAATATCTAAGTTTTTTAATAGGGAAAATGAGAAAGAAAATATCAGGATAAAAAGAAAACCACTTATGTTTTGGAGAAAGGATTACCCTCATATCACATGTACTACAAGGCACATTAACACAAATATTAATGAATATCCAGCCACCGAAAAAGTTTATACAAAAGCTAGAGAAGGAAATGGCTTCTTTCTTCTAGGGAAAAATTAAAGTAAAACCAAAATTACACTGGAAAAAATGGGAAGACTTATGTCATCCAAATGAAAATGTAGGATAATGTTTAATTAGCTTGAAAGATATGGAAAATCCATGGGCTTGTAAAAACTAGTGGAAGCTAAAAAAGATGATAGTCTCTAGGCAAGATTTCTAAAAGCTAAATATGAAGTAAAAAATTGGGATCGTTAAAGATACTAGGAAGGCTTCTAAAGCCTAGATATTAATGTTAAAGCATAAAGAATTAGTAGATAATCATTATATACTAAAAAAGAGCAAGTGGGAATGGATGATAAATGCAGAAGGTAATTTTATAATGAAATAGGCAAAAACAATAGTAAGAAATTAAGCTAAAACTCTACTTATATATAATTTTGTTTAGGAAAGTGAGGCACCACAAAAAATAAAGACCTTTATATGGAAAGTTCTCTCAAATGCTATTATAGTAGATGAGAATATACAAGCAAAGGGTATAAGGTTAGCCTCAAAATGTGAATGTTGCTCTATAGTAGTAAAAAATATAAAGCATTTGTTTTCTAAAGGCAAAATTGCCATAGAAGTGTGGAATTAATTAGAAACCCTCACAAATATTAAGAATAAGAAAGTCATCCTAGCCAGACTTTTAAGCTGAAATAAGCATAGCTCTAGTAATAAAGTTCTTAGATGGACTAGGAACAACCTACCACTCATAATAATCTTGTGTATATGAAAAACAAGAAACAAAAGTAGATTTGATTCAGTCAAGAAGAAGGCAAAATTATTTTAGATGATATTTAAAAAGAGTTTATGAAACTATCTATTGCTAGACCAATAAAAGTCTCATGTGAAGAAAATAAAGTGGCAAGGAATTCAAATTACTAAATAGATTAAGCCACCCCATAGTGGGCTAGAAATAGGCACATATGGGAGTTTTAATAGAAAAATGGGGGAGGGGGGATGAGGAATAATTAGGAACATTGAAGGAAGAATAGAAAAATCCTTCACAATGAAAGGCAATGCAATCTCAACTTTGCATACAGAAAAATCAAGCTTTATATAAAGCCATACAAAACTGCAAGAAAAGTAATTATAAGAATATACAAATTCAAGTGGATTCAAATTTACTAGTAGTTCTGTAATAGATAGGTTGTACATGTAGAGATACGAAGAAGAGCTTAAGAAATGAGAATATTAAAAACCTAATGAATGAGCTAGAGGCTTCCATAACACACATATATAGGGAGGCAAATATGCTAGCAGATAAGCTAGTGAGTTGAGAAAGGGGATAAAAGTTTTTGATAGGGGAGTCAAACTAGAAAGGCTAAAAGGGCTAGATATATAGGATAAAATGGGATGTCCATACGTCAGAACATGCAAGAAAAGCAAAGGGAAAGCAAAAGCAGAAAAAATATACATTGAAAATATTATATATACAATTGTTTAATCCGAATCAGGTGGATAGCCTCTGCTACAGGGATTCCAAGGCCACAACTAAAGGGGGGTTGGAGATCAAGAAAAGGACTAGCACAAAAAATTTTATGATTGAAAATTTTGATTGTAAGGCAAGCAAAGAGATGGATATATATACTAAGCTGCAGAACATAAGAAGTTGCGGACTAAATAGACATTTATAAATATTTAAATTTCTTGGGTTTTTGCATTGCTATGCTTGGATTTTTTTCTATCTAGATTTAGGCAGAGAGTTGGAGAGAAAGCAGGTTAGAAACAGATAGCATGAGGCTGGAATCAAACATCTAAACATAAGACTATGTGAAGCAGTAGCCTATATTTAGTGTCATGCATTGATGTGCTTGGATTTTCTGTCTGAAATGCAGGCATGCTGGAGAAAAAAGATTGATAAATAGAAATGCAGAAAATAGGACCTAAAGAATACATAAACCAACCTATATTTATATCAAAGAAGAAAGCCGAATAGCAAAAATAAGAAAAAGTAGGATTGATAATATGATAGACAACATGATTCATATATTATGTTTGTCTTATGTCATTCCTTTGCATTGATGTGCTTGGTTTTGTGGTATGGAATGCAAGCATAGCTAGATACAAGCATGGATAAACATTTTCATTTGTTTTTGTATTGCTATGCTTGGTGTCTTTCTTTCTAGATTTCATGTAGAAAGCTAGATAGCAAGCAGGTTTGCATTGTTGTGCTTTGTTTTTATGTTTGAAAAATATGCATTTTGGAGACAAGCATTGATAAACATAAATGCTGAAAATAGGACTTAAAGAATACATAAACCTACCAGAAATTATACCAAAGTAGAAAGCTGGATAGCTACAAGGACAAACAGGATTGAGAATATGATAGACACATGATTCAAATATATGGTGTTTGTCTTATGTTATTTCCTTTGCATTGATGTGCTTGGTTTTGTGGTATGAAATGCAGGCATATCTGGATATAAGCATGGATAAATAGAAAGATAGAAAATAGGACCTAAAGATTACATAACCCAATTTTGAATTATATCAAATTATGCTGGAAAAAACAAAGAAATGCTTATAAAATCTTAGCAGCCATGACAAAAGGATATGAAGGATTAGGGCTTGGCATAAAAAGGGGCAGATTATAACAAAATAGCCAAAACAAAAAAGATTGAGAGTAGATAAAGATGCCAACAAAGTCAAACACTTACATAACTAAAACAAAATAGAAGCTAAATAATAGAGAGGACTACAAGGAGAATGAAAGCCAGGGAAATAGTGAGCATGAAAGGCTAAATAGATGTAATAAGCAAGTAGGAGATTTTGAAAGTATTTCAAAAAAAAGCAAGCTTTTTATTACAGCATAGATGACATGTATCTAGGTTTTGATAATGTTTTGTTAAAGACCTTAATGTGTATGACATTTAGTAATGTTTTGAAAATTTCAGTGTACTGATGATTTTCCTCCACCAAAAGTAAAGGATTTTTAAATAATAAAAAATCATTTTTTTAAAAAACTAAAGAATAAAAAAAAGAATAAGAAGAATAAGAAGAATAAAAAGAATATGAATAATAAGTTGAATAAGAAATATAAGAAATAATAGAAGAATAAGAAGACTAAAAAAAATAAGAAGAATAAAAAGAATAAGAAGATTAAAAAGAATAAAAAAAATTAGAAGAATAAGAAGAATAGGTAGAATAAGAAGAATAAGTAGTATAAAAATTATAAAAAGAATAAAAAGAATTAAAGAAAAAAGAGATATAATAAGAATAATAAGAATAAGAATAAGAATAAGAAGAATAAGAATAATTAGAAAAGTAAAAAGTATAAGAAGGATAAGAAGCATATGAAATAGAAGAAGGAGTAGAAGGATAAGAAATATATGAAGGATAAGAATAATAACATAGAAAAGAAAGAGAAGTAGGATAAGAAAGATATGAAAAATAATTAGAATAAGGAGAATAAGAAGAATATAAAAAATAATAAGAATAAAAAAATAAGAAGAATAAAAAAAGAAAAGAATAAAAAGAATAAAAAGAATAAAAAGAATAAAAAGAATAAAAGGAATAAAAAGAATAAAAAGAATAAAAAGAATAAAAAGAATAAAAAGAATAAAAGAATAAAAAAAATAAAAAGAATAAAAAGAATAAAAAGAATAAAAAGAATAAAAAGAATAAAAAGAATACAAAGAATACAAAGAATACAAAGAATACAACGAATAAAAAGAATAAACAGAATAAAATGAAAAAGAAAGAATAAAACGAATAAAAAGAAGAAATTATTCTTCTTAATCTTCTTAATTAAGAAGATTAAGAAGAATAACCAAACTAATAAAGAGATATGCATAACTCATTTACTACAAGATTAAGAAGAATAATTTTAATTCTTCAGTTTGGTTATTAAATGAGTTATGTAAATGAGTCTGATAAATAATGATATCTTTATCAGTTGGTTATTAAAAGAGTTATGCATGAGTCTCTACAAAATACTACAAGATGGAGGAGTTGAATGTAAATGTGAAGAAAAGTGTTTTGCATTTTTTTATTTTCTTATCCTTGTTATTCTTGTTATTCTTCTATTTGTTCTTATTCTTCTTATTCTTCTTATTCTTCTAATTCTACTTATTCTTCTTATTATTCATATTCTTATAATTCTACTTATTCTTTTTATTCTTCTTATTTTTATTATTTTATTATACTTCTTATACTTATTATTCTTCTTATACTTCTTATTATTCCTATTCTTGTTATTTTTTTATTCTTTTATTTTTTATTATTCTTTTATTTCTTCATATTATTCTTATTTTTTATATTCTTCGTATTCTTTGTGTTCTTCTTATTCTTCTATTTTTTCTAATACTTTTAATTCTTCTTATTGATTTTTAGTCTTGGTATTCTTCTTATTCTATATATTATTCTTATTGTTCAAATTCTTCATATTCTTCTTATTCTTTTAATTCATCTAATTATTCTTATTCTTTTTATTCTTCTTATTCTTTTTATTCTTATTATTCTTATTATTCTTCTTATTCTTCTTATTTTTTTTTATTCTTATTTTTGTTATTCTTCTTATTCATCTTATTTTTCTTATTCTTTTTATTTTTTTTTTTTATTCTACTTATTCTTATTATTCTTCTTATTCTTCTTATTTTTCTTATTATTCTTATTTTTCTGATTCATCTGATTCATCTCATCCTTTTTATTCTTTTTATTCTTATTTTTCTACTTCTTGTTATTTTTCTTATCTTTCTTATTCTTCTTATTTTTTTTATATTTCTTATTCTCTTTATTCTTCTTATTTTTCTTAATATTCTTAATCATCTTATTCTTCTTATTCTTATTATACTACTTTTCTTCTTATTCTTATTATACTACTTGTCTTCTTATTCTTCTAATAGTTCTTATTCTTCTTATACTTCTTATTCTTCTTATTCTTCTTATTCTTCTTATTCTTCTTATAGTTCTTATTCTTATTATCCTACTTATTCATCTTATTTTATTATTATTATTATTATTCTTATTCTTATTCTTATTCTTATTATACTTATTCGTATTCTTCTTATTATTCTTCTTATCCATCTTATTCTTCATATTTTTCAGATTATTCATATTCTTCTTATTCTTCTTATTCTTCTTATTCTTTTTTAATCTTGTTACTTTTCATTTATTATTATTATTATTCTTCTTCTAAATATTTATATTCATCTTTTTCATATTATTTTTCTTATACTTTTTATACTTCTTTTTCAAGTTATTATTGTCAGTCTTCTAATTCTTGTTATTCTTCTTAATCTTTTTATTCTTTTATTATTCTTAATTTTCTTATTCTTCTTATTCTTCTAATTCTTCTTATTATTTCTATTCCTATTATTCTTCATATTTTTCTTATTCTTCTTTTCTTGTAATTCTTTTTATTATTTTATACTTCTTATTTTTCAAATTATTCTTATTTTTCATATTCTTCTTATTCTTCTTATTTTCTTATTCTATTTATTCTTCTTATTCTTCTTATTCTTTTTATTCTTCTTATTCATCTTTTTCTTCTTATTATTCTTATTATTCTTATTCTTTTTATTTTTCTTATTTTTCTTATTTTTCTTATTTTCTTATTCTACTTATTCTTCTTATTCTTCTTATTCTTCTTATTCTTCTTATTCTTCTTATTCTTCTTATTATTCTTATTCTTTTTATTTTTTAGATTATTATTATTCTTCTTATTCTTTTTATTCTTCATATTATTCTTATTATTCTCATTATTCTTATTATTCTTATTATTCTTATTCTTTTTATTTTTCTTATTCTTCTAATTCTTCATATTCACTTATTCTTCATATTATTATTATTATTATTATTCTTACTGTTCTTTTTAATTTTTTATTCTTCTTATTATTCTAATTCTTCTTTTTATTTTTTTTCAATTTATTCTTCATAATCATTTTATTATTCTTATTCTTTTAATTCTTCTTATTCTGATAATTCTTATTTATCTTTTTAGTCTTCTTATTCATCTTTTTCTCCTTATTCTTGTTTTTCTACCAAATTCTTTTATTCTTTTTATTCTTCTAATTCTTCTTATTCTTCTTATTCTTGTTATACTTCTTATTCTACTATTTCTTCTTATTCTTCTTATACTTCTTATTCTTTTTATTCTTCTTATACTTCGTATTCTTTTTATTGTTCTTATTCTTCTGATTCTTCTTATTTTTCTTCTTCTTCTTATTCTTCTTATTTTTCTTATTCTACTTATTCTTCTCATTCTTCTCATTCTTCTTATTCTTGTTTTTCTTCTTATTCTTCTTATTCTTATTATTCTTATTATTCTTCTTATTATTATTCTTATTATTATTCTTCTTTTCTTATACATATTATTATTATTCTTCTTCTTCATATTCTTCTTATTATTCTTATTATTCTTATTCTTCTTATTCTTTTATTTCTTCTTATTCTTCTTATTTTTCTTGTTCTTCTTGTTTCTTTTATTTCTTTTTATTGTTTTTTATTCTTATTATTCTTCTTATTCTTTTTATTCTTCAAATTTTTTTTATTCTTCATATTCATCTTATTCTTCATATTCTTTTTATTCTTCATATTCTTTTTATTCTTCATATTCTTCATATTCTTCATATTCTTCTTATTCTTCGTATTCTTCTTTTTCTTCTTTTTCTTCTCAGTCTTTTTTTCTTCTTATTCTTTTTATTCGTGTTATTTTTATATTCTTCTTACTCTTCTTATTCTTTTTTTTTATTATTCTTATTTTCTTATTCTTATTATTCATCTTATTTTTCGTTTTCTTGTTATTTTTTTTATTTTTCTTATTCATATTATTCTATTTATTCTTATTATTTTTATTAATCTTCTTATTCTTCTTTTTCGTGTTATTATTCTTATTCTTCTTATTCTTCTGATTCTTATTATTTATCTTATTCTTCTTATTATTCTTATTATAATTCTTCTTCTTATACTTCTTATCCTTCTTATTCTTTTTATATTTCTTATTCTCTTTATTCTTCTTATTTTTCTTATTCTTCTTATTCTTTTTATTCTAGTTTTTATTCTTTTTTTTTCTAATAGTTCTTATTATTTTTATTTTTCTTATTCTTCTTATTCTACTTATTCTGCTTATTGTTCGTATTCTTATTATCCTACTTATTCATCTTATTTTTTATTCTCCTTATTCTTCTTATTCTTCTTATTCTTCTTGTTTTTATTATTCTTATTATTATACTTATTATTATTCTTATTATTATTCATCTAATCCATCTTATTCTTCTTATTTTTTAGAATTTACTTATTCTTCTTATTCTTTTTATTCTTTTTATTCTTTTCATTCTTCTAATTATTCTTATTTTTTTATTCTTCTCATCCTTCTTATTATTCTTATTCTTTTGATTCTTCTTATTTCTCTTATCCTTCTTATTCTTCTTATTCTTTTTATCCTTCTTTTAATGTTATTCTTGTTAGTCTTCTGATTCTTGTTATACTTCATAATATTTTTATTCTTTTTATTGTTCTTATTGTTGTTATTCTACTTATTCTTATTATTCTTTATATTTTTCTTATTCTTCTTTTCTACTTAGTCTTTTTATTTTTCTTATTCTTCTTATTCTTCTTATTCTACATATTCTTCTTATTATTTTTATTCTTTTTATACTTCTTATTATTCTTATTCTTCATATTATTATTATTATACTTATTCTTCTAATTCTTCTTATTTTTCTTATTCTTCTTATTTTGATTTTCTTTTTATAGTTCTTATTCTTCTTATTATTCTTATTCTTTTTATTTTTTTATTCTTTTTTTATTTTTATTATTCTTCTTGTTTAATTTATTCTTGGTATTCTTATTATTTTTTCTTTTTTTTCATATTTTTTTTATTCTTCTTATGCTATTATACTTTTTATTCTTCTTATTCTTCCCTTTATTTTTTAATAATCTTATTATTATTTTACTTCTTATTCTTCTTTTTATTCTTCTTCTTCTTATTCTTCTTTACATTCTTCTTTTTCTTTTGAATCTTCTTTATCTTCATATTTTTCTTATTCTTATTATTCTTATTATTCTTATTATTCTTATTATTCTTCTTATTTTTCTTATTCTTCTTATTCTTCTTATTCTTCTGATTCTTCTGATTCTTCTATATCTTTTTATTCTTCTTATCCTTCTTATCATTCTTATTAATCTTATTCTTCTTATACTTCCTAATCTTCTATTGCATATTATTCTTCTTATTCTTCATATACTTTTTATTCTTTTTAATCTACTTATTTTTCTTATTTTTCTTATTCTTATTATTCTTCCTATTCTTTTTATTCTTCTTTTTTTCTTATTCTTCTTTTTCTTCTTAATCTTCTATTTCTTATTATTTTTCTTGTTATTCTTATATTTCTTATTTTTCTTATTCTTCATATTCTGCTTATTCTTCTTATTCAAATTATTATTATTATTATTATTATTATTATTCTTTTTTATCATATTTCTTTGTTCTTCTTATTCTTTTTATTCTACTTATTCTTATTATATTAACTATTATTCTATTTTTTTATTCATATTATTATTCTTATTCTTCTGATTATTCTTATTCTTCTGATTATTCTTATTATTCTTATTCTTCTTATTATCCTTATTATTCTTATTCTTTTTATTCATCTTATTATTCTTATTTATTTTATCCTTCTTATTCTTCTTATTCTTCTTATTCTTCTTATTCTTCTTATTCTTCATATGTTACTTATTCTCCTAATTCTTCTTATTCTTCATTTTCTTCTTATTCTTCATTTTCTTATTATTCTTCTTTATTCTTGTTATACTTCTTAATCTTATTATTCTTTGTATTGTTTTTATTCTTCTTATTTTTCTTATTCTTATTATTCTTCATATTTTTCTTATTCTTCTTTTCTTATTCTTTTTATTCTTCGTGTATTTCTTATTTTTCTTTTTCTTCATATTATTATTATTATTATTATTCTTCTTCTTCTTCTTCTTATTCTCCTTATTATTATTATTCTAATTATTCTTCTTATTCTTATTATTCTTATTCTTCATATTATTCTTATTCTTCTTATTATTTTAATTCTTCTTATTCTATTTATTCTTGTTTTTCTTATTTTTTTTATTTCTTTTTCTTCTTATTCTTCTTATATTTTTTATACTTCTTATTCTTCTGATTCTTCTTATTATTCATATTATTTTTTTATCATCGAATTCTTATTTTTCTTCTTATTCTTCTTTTTCTTTTTTTCTTCTTATTCTTCTTATTCTTCTTATTCTTCATATTATTCATATTCTTCTTAACAATCTTCTTTTTCTTTTGATTCTTCTTTATCTTCTTATTCTTCTAATTCTTCATATTTTTTTAAAGTTTGTTTATTAATAATAGCCCTCTTTTTTGGTGGAGGAATACCATTGATACAAAATAAAGCTACTCTTTCTCCTTTTACATCCATTCCCATCCTTTAAATATTATATAACCTTACCTAAGTTTAAACATTCAAGAATATTAACATCTTGCTAAGCCACATATATTATTTACAACCTTGTAACCTTTTAGCTTTAAATATTGACTTTGCCTATTCCAGGATCCTCTTTCTAACTTATTGAGAAAGGTCGCCATGTAACTTTACTTGCTAGCAATCCTCCAGTTTCTGTTAGCCCTTTCTCCTGCCCAGCCTCACATGAGAAATGACTTCTTCCACTTCTTTTTCTCCCCAACAGCATTCACCCTTGCTCCATTGCAGCAATCCCTTGCCCACCTCTTAGCTCAGCCTCTGCTGTAGGCCGAATAATAAATAAGAAAAAACAACTTAAAAGTAACAACAAGCTACATCATGTTTGCTCCTCCTCAGTAGTTATAGACCAAAATCCATAAGACTTCATGCATTCCTGCTTCTACAACATGCAAAAAAAAGTAAAACACATAGTCCATCCTACACGCACCCCCCCCCCCCCCCCACCCACTCACACACTCACTTTCACACCTATCCTCTCTCACCACCCTCCCTCCTACACCATCCCCACCCTACCACCCCCATCTCCCAACATTCCCACTCACACACTCACTCGTTCACCCACTATACCAGCTACTAACACCCTCACTCACTCAACCCACATCAACACCCTTCCTACCTCTCTATGGACCGTCCTAACCCTCTTCTTTCCTTTCTTTTTCTTTCTGACAAACCTCAACCTCACTTTCCTTACTTACTCTGATGTAAGGGTATGCCAGCTTATCTATGTTTACTAAATCTTTAAATCTAATTGGGAAGAGCCTCTCATCGAATTCTTGCAAGCCTTTCCGAGTACCCTCTTTTGCTAACTTCTTCCTATTTTTCTTATTTTTCATATTCTTCTTATTCTTCTTATTCTACTTATTCGTCTTATTTTTCTTATTCTTTTTTTAAAAAGAGTTTATTAATATTAACCTTCTCTTTTGGCAGAGGAATACCATTTTTACAAACTAAAATCTACCCATTCCCCACTTACAACCTTAACCTTTAACATCAAACTTAAAATTAAAATTAAAATTGCTAGTCATCTATCCTAGCGAATAATTTGCAATGAATGCACTTATTTGAGGTTATCTTTAAATTTCTTGCGTATAGCTTTAATATTCCTTGATATAATCTTTGGCATCCGATTGAGCTCCTACTTCTTCGTGGGGTTTCCATAAGTTTCTGCCCTCTTAGACTCCCGGTTTATGCTTATTTTATATTGAATTTACTGATTTCCTGCAAAAGAAAGCAACATGTCTACATACTCATTCATTCATCTAGTTTACCTTATGGCTGCTCTTGCTTCCTGCCTTTGATGTTATCCTTTGCTCTTTAACCTCTTTTGATCTTGCTTAATAAAGCTATCAAATTACTCCAAGTGATTACTTCTGCACTTTATCTTGTCTCCATTTCTGCTTACATCGGTGCCCCTTTAAACACTCATAAGCTGATTCTTCCAGCTTTAGATAGCTTCCAGACCAGTCTCCTATTCTAGACACTTACAAGTCCAAATAAACTATAGACTACCATAAATTAACACATGACTTTTCACAACATTCACACATAGCCACTTAACTTAAACTTTAAAACGGACTGTAAACCATCAATAACAAAACAGCACATGCTCTAAGATTCCAAAATTCCAACAGATGCTAGATTTTCTGGTTATTTTTACAAGGTACTACGCTGCTAAGAAAAGAGAAATAATAGTAAAAATATGCTAACAACCAATATCTTACCTTACCCTATTACCTTCGGCTCCATAATGTTCATACATGTTTACCCGTAGAGACAGAAATTCCCCTACACAAAGGCTACCACAGTACCATAACAATTATCAACTTATATTCTTATAATTCTCATATTTTATTCTTTTTGTTAATACTACACTTCCTAACTTTTAAATAAGGAAAGGCCTTCCTATCTAATCTCACTATTCCTTTTAGTTTTTCTGGCATCGAAACCTCATCAAATTCATGTTCTCCTCTTATCGAACCTAATCTTGCAAGGCTATCCGCCAAAGTATTGGCTTCTCTATATATATGTAAGATTGATGCATTAAGCACTTTAATGAGGTTCAAAATTATTTCCATTTCATCTTCATACCTCCAGAGAGTTATTTTTCCACTTACTAAATCAACCAATAGCATAAAATCTACTTGAATTTTTATATTTTCTAAATCTAACTTTTTACAGACATTTAATCCTATATTCAAAGCTTTGATCTCCGAGTGGAGAGCTGAGGATGCTTCAGTAGCCGATGTAAATGCTTTTATAACAATCCGTTTGAGTCCCTTATTACCCCCCCCTCCACCTGCTATACCAGTGTCCCTATTGAAGCTACCATCCGTGTTTAGTGATATTTTACCTTCCGGGGGCCAATTCAAACTTATACTCTTTACCCATCCCTGTTTAGTATTTGTAATAGTGAGGCCCCAGATCATTCCAGCTGCCTTATTTAAACATAAACCATCAACTTTTATAGGGTTTATACTAGATATATTTTTGATTTCCTTTAATTATATCTTTTATAATTTCATTTGAATTCATTCTTATGCCCTCAAATTTACTCTTATTACGAGCTTTCCATAGGCACCATATTACTATATGAGGTAGATTCTAAGTAAGCCAATTTTTGATATGACTACTAGAGTTTTCATTCTCCCAATTCTTAATTCTATCAATTATTCTATCATCTTTTTTACTTATTTGTTTCAGGTCTCCTAATTCCCTCCAGACTACTGCAGCGATTCTTCCACTTGAAAGTAGATGATCCATTGATTCTTCTTCTGCAAAGCAACATTCACATCTGGAAGCTATTTTAATACCTTTTCTTTTCACATTAGTATCAACAGGCAATGCGTTTACCAGAACTTTCCATGCCAGCGAGCACATTTTCTGCGGAATACCTGATTTCCAGGCCCATTTAAATAAAGATTGCATGGGTTTTTTCTTTCTAATCAATTCTTTTACTGACTTCAATGTAAAATTACCTTGTGGATTAAGGGTCCATTTCCATCCCAATTTTTTCAGTAATGAGTGAGCATCTACTATTTCCTTTTGTTTTTCCAATGCTTTCCAGTTATTTGATTTCTGCTTTAGGCAATTTTTTTTTGTTCTAGATATTTTGCTCGCATATATTTTGCCCAGAGGGAATCATTTTCTTTTATCCTCCACCAACCTTTACAGTCCAAGGCAGTCGCCATGTCCGGTAAATTAATGATGCCTAACCCTGCTTCCGCTTTTGGATAACAGATATCTTCCCATTTTTTCCAGTGAATTTTCTGCTTTTCATTTTTTTTACCCCATAAAAAATTTACCATTTCTAGTTTATTTGTGAATTTTTTAGGTGGGTGTATGACTGATATAATATGTACCAGTGTACTTTGAAGAACATGGGAGATTGATGTAATCCTCCCCCAAAACCCTAATAGATCTACTTTCCAACCTGTTATTTTCCTTCTCATTTTATAATGTAAAGGCGTTAGATAATTTTCTCTCAGCCGTCCTTCGTATATCGGGCAACCTAAATATACTAAAGCATCTTTATTATGTTTAAAACCCATTATGTTTTTAATTTTTTTTACCACTTTTTCTGAAGATTTTTATGCTAACATAAATTGACTTTTATTTTTATTAAGGGGTTGACCTATTTCCTTCTCAAATAATTGTAGAAGGTCCATAAGGTTTTTCATTGAACTTTTATTCGCATTTGTGAAAATAATAATATCATCTGCATAAGCTAAACAACTTATTCTCAGAGTATTTTTTGGCTGTCTAAAGGAGATTATTTTGCCCTCTGACATTCTTTTATTTAAATTAAGAATTAACAATTCTAAGTACATATCAAATAATAAGGGCAATTATGGGTCCCCCTGTCTCAAGCTACGTCTTGGTTTTAATTCTTCACCTTTCATTCCATTTACAATGATTCTAACCCAAACGCTTGAAACACATCTATATATTAAATCAATGCATGTTTCAGAGAAGCCAAATTTCCTCATAACGAAACAGAGTGTCTGCCATTCTACTCTATCAAATGCCTTAGATAAATCTAGCTTAACTACTAAGTTACTTCACCTCGTTTTAAATGCTATTTCTTTCATCATTTCTGATGCTAATCTGATATTTTCAATCATTAATCTATTCTTAACAAACCCTCTTTGCTCCTGTGATATTATAAATGGTAAAATATTACTTAGTCTATTTTGAATTATTTTAGCAAGGATCTTATAAATTGTATTACATAAACTTATAGGCCTAAAATCCTCACATTTTTATGGTGATTCTTTTTTAGGAATTAGCACTATGAAAGAGTTTGCCCATGCCTTAGGAATGTCCGCCCCTACAAAAAAACTGGCAATTGCAGGAACAAGATCTTTTTTGATAATGGGCCAGTTTAACTGAAAAAAATAATTATTCCAGCCATCTGGCCCTGCTACACTATCCTTGTCCAGATTAAACACTGCATTTTTAATCTCTTCTTCCTCCGGGATCTTCTCCATCATTTGATTTTGTTCTAGTGAGATGGCTATGTTGATCCCATCCATTAATGAGTTTCCTACCCGAGGAGCCTGTCTGCATAGATGGCTTTTAAAAAATTCCTCAAAGAGGATTCCTAGCTGCTTGTCATCTTCAACCCATGTTCCCTCATTAGTTTTAAGGCCCTTGATTTTATTTTTTTGAGCCTTTATTTTGCACATGTTATGAAAAAATTTAGTGTTTCTATCTCCATCTTTCAACCATTTAATTTTTGAACACTGTTTCCAGTATACTTCCTCCATATGCAACTTAAGCCTCAAATCCCTTTTAGCCTTATTTAGTTCCTGTCTCATTACCTCTTTGTTATTATTATCGTATTCTAATTCCAGTTTTTCTACTTTTTCCTCTAATTGCTTTATTATTTGATTTAGGTTTCCAAAGACTTCTTTATTCCATATTTTTAGACATTTTTTTAATCTATGAAGCTTAACCATTAATACTTGCATCGGTTTCCCCAATGCTGGCTCCATCCAGGATTCAGTTACCAATTTTTCAAAGCCAGCATGATTTTCCCACATATTCTGAAATTTAAAGTTACCTGAGACTCGGTTATTCTTATAGATTGTAATGAGCAATGACAATGATCCGAACAGGTTCTATTTAGATGTCTAAGCCCTGTAACCCCATGCAAAGCTACCCACTTAGCATTACACAGTACTCTTTCCAGTCTGGCCCAAATTGTGCCTCTTTTACTCCAGTTATTACACCAAGTGTAACTTGAACCTGTGAAATCTATTTTCATTAATTTCGAGCTTGAAATTGCCTCATTAAATTATGTCATTGCTATTGGATCCGGGGTTTTACGTCCTTTCTTTTCTTGAATGCTTCTGATTATATTGAAATTACCTCCTATAATCTAGGGTGCATTCCTGGTTGCAATATTCTACATTTCCTCCCACAGTGCTAGCCTTGATTTTTTATCATTTTTAGCATATACAACCGATATTATTTAATCTGTTTCTTTATTTATTTTAAAATGCACTACATGTTCTGTATCTTTTAAGATTTCAATATCTAAATAATTATGTCACATTATCCAGAGTTTACTATTTATATTGGCATATGCATTGTTAAACCCTAGTTTTTGGCTGTAGTTGATTAATTGATCCTTCTTGATCATAGGCTCCACAATGACTACTAGAATAATTCTATGGATTTTAATTAATTATTTTAACTTATTTATCGAGAAATTATTTCTGATGTTCCAATAAAGGCATCTATCCATTAATTCATAGCTTAGGTTGGGATCTAGTTGTACACTCAGTCTCATATTTTTTGTTTAAATATTTTTTCCTATTCCTTGGGGTCTTAAATGCATTTGAATTTACTTGTATTTTTTCATAATATTTATCCTGCGACCCAAGCTGCATTGCCATTATTTTTATGTCTTCCTTGGCTTGCGTTCTAGTGAGCTTTGTCCAATCTTCCTCATAAATATCCAAATCATCCTCCCCCTTTTCTATATAAAATGCATGATCTTCTTCTTCTCTACCTATTGAAGGACAGCTAAACACCTCTACATCTTCCTCTGGGAAATCCAAGAGGTCATCCTCTATCCAGTTATAGTCCTCCAGCTTTTCTTTTAAAATTATTCTAGTTTTAATTTTCTTGTTCCTCTTCTTTCTACCCTTTACCTCTTCTCATTTTTCTTCAACCTCTAGCTTATCTCCTTCCTCCATGCTTCCTTCATGAGTTATTCTGTTACTAGCTTCTTCCTCTCCTAATAAATGACTCACATTCTCTCTCATATACCCCTCTTCTTCCCCCATTAAACCTGCCTCAATTACAGGTTTCTCTCCAGCCCCTCCCGCCTTCCTAATCCATCTTTCTACCATTCTTTTTCTACCTTCTAACCCTTGCACATTTTCTGATTGTTCTGTACCCATCTTACACACCCCCAATTCATGCCCAAGTCTCTTACATTTTATGCAATAAGTAAGTAGATTTTCGGGAATAACAGGTTGCCAAAACCCATTATTCTGCCCATCTTCTCCATTACCGATCCAGATCATACTAGGTGGCTGAGTGAGTAGGTTACACTCTACACACACACGAGCCTTTCTTAGCCTTTCCATATAAACAGTAGCTTCATCACGAATAACAGGTTTACCCAAACAAGATGAAATTGTGTAGAGAGATTGAGAGTTAAACAAATATAATGGGAGATTCGGTAAGGAAAACAATACCAGGGCTAGAGGCGCCTCCTCCTGTGGACTGAACTCCTTCGGCCACCTCAAGACGTGCATGGGGAAGCTGTTCACTTGCCATAGACCTCTATGCCATAAGCGGTAGTAGTCCTCAATCATAAAACACTGCAGGAAGACGTGCTTCGCGTCATAGTCGGCTAGCTTCACCCTTCCCGTAAGCTTTAACGAGGAGATAAACTGCTGTATTTCCTTCGGGCGAGGTCTTCCATGAGAAAACTTACCAATAAGCATATATTCAAAGGGCTCCATGAACTTGCGCATCTCTTCTGTTGAAAAAACAATCACGGGACTCCCGTGTTTGTTTCCGAAGCTACATGAGGGAGGCGCGAGATCTCTTAATATCGATGCAAAAGACTTATTGTTTAGTAATAAGTCTTTTTGCTCCATTTTGAGCTTGAGAGGAG
The DNA here is from genome assembly GCA_029783825.1 of Sapria himalayana. Classification (NCBI taxonomy): domain Eukaryota; kingdom Viridiplantae; phylum Streptophyta; class Magnoliopsida; order Malpighiales; family Rafflesiaceae; genus Sapria; species Sapria himalayana. The sequence continues at coordinate 41,442 of JAREIK010003032.1, read as the reverse complement.
CTTGATTTGAGCAACAATGGCGAATTTCTCTCTCTAGAAGTTGAGAGCGTTTTTTTCGTTTTTTTTGATATGATTATTTTTCTTATTCTTCTTATTCTTCTAATTCTTCTAAATTCTTCTAAATTCTTCTAATTCTTTTAATTCTTCTTATTCTTCTTATTTTTCTTATTCTTATTATCCTTATTATTATTATTATTCTTCTTTTCTTCTTTTTTTAATAAAGTTTGAATTATTTTTATAACTCTCTCTTTTGGTAGAGGAATACCAGTGTTACAATCTAGACACTACCTTTATCCCTTTTACACCCTTCTTGTCAAAAAATTAAATAAATCATAATACAATGAATGAACTTAGAAGTTGACCATTTTCTTTTAGCCAGCAATTTGAGATAGCTTCTAGTGCTTGTGATTTGAGCATGTTTCTTTAGAAGGGATTCTGACTTCATATTTTTTAGATTCTGCCTATGTGTTTTCTAGTTGCTAGGAGAGATCTCTTTTATTATTCTCCTTGTTGATTCTTTAGTGGTAACCTTCTATTTATTCCTACTTTGGGCTAAGTGAGTTTGTCCCATTTTATTTTCTCTATGAGAGATCGTCCTGCCACCTTTACTACTACTCCTCTATATATTTATCCTGAAAATTCATCCCACAAGACCACTAAGACCATATTCCCAGCCTCATTAATCTCGTGTTTATTCCTTTTGTATAACATGTCCTCACATCTACAAGATCAAATCCTCACATCAAAGAACAAGTATAATAACTAAATATCAACCATAATTCACTTCTTGTCTGGATTTTTGTTGCTGAATGATATCAGATAATCTATAGCATAATAAAGCAAGCTATTATCTCATCCCATAGGGCCTGTGTGAACTTACTCTTGCTCCTGTCCCGTTGCATTATTTTGTGCTCAACCTGTGTATAATAAAAAATAGGGAAACTATTATATCTATAATGATATATAGATTTTCAAATGAAAAAAGCAATACATGAAAAAATAAAGGAGAAACTAGTGTATCTGTAATATTATACAGATTATCACGTGAACAAAGTCATAAATGTTCAATGCAGGGTATCATCTCTAACCTACTGCATATCTCACCCAAGATTTTCATTATTTACAATCCCTATTCATACAGAAGATCTATAACATAATCAAATAGATTGCCACTTGATAAAACCATATATGATTTCTAACATCCAGTGCAAATAATTTATCATCCCACAGGGTCGGGGTGAACTTATAGTATAAATTTCAAAGAAAAAAAAGGCAATATGATTGTATTTAAAAAAACCATTAATATTTATAACATCTCACATGAATAAACTAGTACGTGAATAAAGACAATGAGAAACCACTATATCTGAATTATCATACAGATTTTCACATGAATAAGGCCATAAATGCTCAAGGTAGTATATATTTTCAACCTACTACACCCGGGGTTTTATCATCTCACCCGGGGTTTTATCATCTCACCCGGAATTTTTCAGCATTTACATCCATTATATTCCTTGATAAAACCATATATAATCTATATCACCAAAAGCAAATTATGTTTTCCTCCCACAAGGCTGGGGTGAGCTTATAGTAAAATTTCGAAGAAAAAAGCAAAATTATTCAGCATATCAAATAATTTCTTATGCCGTAAAAGAAAAAGGATGAATGTATGTGTTGCATAATATTAAATATAGTTTACCCATTCTCCTTAACTTTCCTGAGCATAGGAAGAGCTGTTTCATCTAATGGACGATACCACTATATTTATTTGGAAGATCTAATGCAACAATGTCTTGATTTTCTAATTTTACGCTATCCTTAGCTAGCTTGTCGGCCACTTGATTGCATTCCTTATAAATATGCTCAATGTTACCATTTAATTCTTTAACAAGTAGCTTAATATCCTCTATCTCATTTATGTATTTCCATAAGGATTTTTGTCTTTTAATAATTCCTATTAAGGTTAATGAGTCCACTTGAATTTGTATATTTTTTAAATTATTAGATTAGCACAATTTAAAATCTATTAGAAAAGCTAGCATTTTTGCTTGGAGGGGGGAACTTGCTGTCAATTTTCTAGTGTATGCCCATAACATCTTGCTTTCGGAGTCTCTTAATATTCCACCACCTCCGACTATGCCTGTATCTCTTTTAAAACTTTCGTCTATATTAAGAGTCAAGTGGTTCTTTGAAGGTTTATTCTAGTGAACGTTTATAAACCCCAGTGTTTTAGTTTCTAATGATCTTAATTGCAATCTATCTATGTACTCTTTGTTATCTATGTTTGTAGTCTTTTTTAACGGGAATGCTTCAGATATGGTTATAATTTTTTTTTTAATATCTCGCTCTGCATCTTCTATTTTCATTTTAATATTATTGAACCGGCTTTTATTTCTATGTTTCCATACGCACCATACTATTAGGGGTGGGATGGTGTTTTGTAGCTATCCTTCTGCTGATTTTTTGTTATGCACCTTCATCCATTTTTGGATTCTACATTTATGAGTTTTATTCTTGCATTTCGAGCCCATTTCTTTTTCAAATTTTCTCCATAACTTTCAAGCTATATTTCCTTGTGAAAATAAGTGATTTGATGATTCAACATTTGTTTTGCAACATTCACATCTGGAGGCCATGCTTATGCTTTTTTTTTGTATAAATGTGTCTAATGAGGTAATGTTAGAGAGTGCTTTCCATAAGAAAAAATGAATCTTGTATGAATTTTTATTAATACAGTAAATTTCCACACTTCTTATGAAGGCTTTATGTTTCTAACTCGATTTTTGACTGATTTTAGGGTGAAGAGGGCTTAATCATTTAATTTTCATTTCCATCCAAATTTAGTTAGGACTGAGTGCTTATCCACTAAACTTTTTTGTTCTAATGTTTGTTTCCATATTTGAGACTCCGTGCTAAACTTGTTTATTTTGTTTGTGCCATTATTACTAAATACTTAGCTAGCACATATCTTTCTCAGATGTTGTTATTTTCTTTTATCCTCCACCATCTCTTACAGGCCCATGCCTCCTCTAGGTGTTCTAAAGTAGAGAAACCAAGTCCCACCTCTTCTTTTGGAAAGCATAAATCATTCCATTTCTTCTAGAGCAATTTGTGCTTATTTTCTTTTTTTCCCCATAAAAAATTACTAAATCTTTTTTTATCTTTTTTATAAATAATTTAGAAGGCTACATACCCATGAGATTGTGAATAAGTATGCTTTTCAGTACATGTGTGATGACGCTAACTCTCCCACACATGTTCAAAGAGTCTACCTTCCAACTAGCAGTCTTATACCTTAGCTTATCTAAGAGAAAATCTAGGTGGGTAGATTTAATTCTGCCTTCGTATAAAGGATGGCCAAGATATGAAATTGCTCCTTTTTCGACCAAGAATCTTGTGACTACTTCATTTCTATGTATGCGACTTAAAGGTGCCTTTTTAGAAAATTTAAATTGCCATTTATTTTTGTTTAACTTTAGACCTATTTATTCTTCCATAATTGAAAGATACCCATTAAGTTCTATATTAATTTTTTGTTTTCATTGGTGAATAATATTCTGTCATCTGCATATGCCAGACAACTTTTCTATGGAGCATCTTTATATGGACTAAAAGGTAGTATATACCTTCTATCCATACTATTTTTTAAGTATCATATAAATAATTCCATGTATATGTTAAAGAGTATCGGGGATAAGGGGTCCCCTTGTCTTAGCCCTAAAGAAGGTTTAAACTCTTTACTATTTTCTGCATTTATAATAATTTTAAACCATGTGCTCGAAATGCATCTAAAGATTAAATCGATCCATGCTTCTGCGGTGCTCATTTTTCTCATTGTGAAACATAGTACTTTCCAATCTATTCTATCAAAAGCTTTTAATAAATCTAATTTACATATGACATTGTGGCCTCTTGTTTTGTGAAATAGATATTTCATAAGTTCTTTAGTGAGGCATATATTTTTCAAAATTAATCTATTCTTCATAAATCATGATTGTACATTTGATATGATATTTGGAAGAATGAGACCTAACCTATTTTGTAGAAGTTTCGCTAGAATTTTGTAAATGGAATTATATAAGCTAATGGGGTGATAATCTTCTCCTTTTATTGGATTTCTTTTTAGGAATAAGAACTATGTGAGTTAGAGCCCATCGTTTGTTAATCTTAGCACCACAGAAGATCCATTGAATGGCTTGAAAAATGTCTATTTAAGTGATGTTCCAGCACATTTAAAAAAACTTGTTATTCCATCCATCCGGGCCAGTTGCGCTATTAATGTCCGTGCTAAAGATAGTTTTCCTGATCTCTTCCTCCTCTGGTAAATCTGTTAATTTTTTATTATCTTCATCATTAATTAGTTTATTAATGTTCTATAAAAGACTTTGCTCTTTAATTATACTTCTCTCATAACAATTTTGTATATATTTCTTATAATGTGTCTTTAATTTTCTTCTTTGTTCTCTAATCATATACCTTAATTATTTTTTATTCCTATTATTTTATATTTTTGATTTATTATTTTTGAGGCTTATTGAAAGAACTCAGTATTTAAGTCCCATTCGTTAAGCCATTTTACCTTTGCTCTTTGTTTCCAGAAAATTTCTTCCTTGCATAGTTTTAGTTTAAGTTCACTTTGAGCTTTATTAAAAGCATGACGATTATACGTGTTCTAATCTTTTTCATAAGACTTTTCTAGTTCATTGATCGTTCTTTCTATTTCTAAGATTGGCTTATTTATATTACCAAACTTGTTTTTATTCCACTCTATTAGGCATGCTTTTAATCAATCGAGCTTTTTCATGAGGGTCTGATTACAGTTGCCACTCATTGGTAGTGACCAAGACTCTTTCACAGTATTTAAGAAGTTTTCGTGCAAGTACCACATATTCTGAAAGTTGAAAGATATGTTTTTGGATTCCATTTTACAAAAGTTCATAAGTAGTGGCTTTTGATCAGAACATGTACTGTTCAAATGTTTGACCTTTATATTTCAGAAAAAGTCAATCCATTTGACTTTAACAAGAATTCTATCCAGCCTAGACCATATAAGTCTCTTATTTCTATGATTATTTGTCCAGTTGAAGTTTGAGCTTAGAAATTTTGCCTCCAAAAGATTACAATTGGAGATAGCTACATTAAAGTATTCATTAGCCTGTAGATTCATAGCTCTTCCCCCTTTTTTCTCCAATGCATTTTTAATTATATTAAAATCACCTCCAATTGTCCATGGAGCTTTTTTAATGAAATCCACACCATGATTTTCCACAATTCATTTCTTTTTTCCTTGGAATTACTCGCATAAACTATTGAGATTGTACATTCTATACCTTTATTTATATTAAGAATAAATATCTAATCAAATTCTTCAGTGTTAGTTATATCAATATAGTTATTCCACATAGCCCATATCATACTCTCATTGTTTGAAAATGCTTTATTAAATCCTAACTTATTTTTAATGTTTTCTAAGTGATGTATATCAACCATTGGTTTTGCTAATATTATGAGTGCAATGTTGTGGAGTTTTGTAAATTTTTTTAATCTGTTTAAGGAAGGGGAGTTAGCTATTAGATGAATGTTCCAGAATAGATAACTAAACATTAATTGAAGTTTTTATTTGTGCTCTTGCTTTACACTTTAACTTGTGTTTGATTTAAGTGTTTTTTAGAGGTTCTAAGTTTTTTTAATTGTATTGTGCTATTGAAGTTCTTTTTCTTTAAACATTTTATCCACATGTAGAGTTAATATATTTAAATGTTCAATGGCCTTTTCTTTGTTATATGTTGTCCCATTTTTATCAATGTCAATAACATATTTGGAGTAGCTAGCTACCCTTTTTTTACAAGGGATGTTGCTGCAAGACTTGATAGACTCAGAGTCTAAACCAACTTTTTAAGTAGAAAACTAGGCCTCTGAATTTTTTATTTTGGTTATCTTAGGTTTTCTATATTTAATCACCATATATTTTATCTTATCCGTCATGGTTCTTATTCTTTCGTTCTTGTCATCCTGTACATGTGGTTGTACGGGCTCCAAGTGTGTACCTACTCCATAATTATTGAGAGCAGAGTTATTTATGGATTGTGGACTAACAATTTTCCCTTTTCCCTCCATCTATTCTGTTGTATATTCTATTTGATCTTCCTTTTTCACCCATACTTCCTTCCTCTGTTTTATCTGAAAATCTTTTAAGTTATTGACAAAGGTAATGCAACTATCTATTTCGTGACACCTTTTCTTACATGGATTACAAAAACTAGGCAGAGCTTCTAGAATTATGGGTTGCTAGAAGCCTACCTCCTCATTCTGCCCAATCCATAGCCTATTTGGGATGGGTAATTGATTGTCTACTTGAATGCAAACTGTAGGCACACTGGGCGTAGAAAGATTGGGCGTGGCTCCATCCATTATAAAGGGTTGCCGATGAGATTTGAGATAGAGAAGAGAGCAGTTTTATTGAAAAAATATATGGGCAATAGAGGAATAAGAAATCAAACCAGTAGAAGAGGATTTTCTTCCTTTGTATTGAAATTTGGAGCCCATTGGAATACACACATTGGATAGCCCAAGATATTCCATGATTCCATCATCCACTATCATAGGCAGTCCTCCTCTATGAATAGCTGTATCAGAACATGTCGGCCATCGATTACGCCACTCTTAATTGATCCTTTTAGTTTTAACGGAGAGAAGAAATCTTTCATTTGCTCAATACGTGGTCACCCATGGGAGAATTTCCCGATGACATAGTGTATGAGAATTTTCGAGAGATTATCAATTCTTCGGGAGGGAAGAAAATTGCGGGTTCCCTATTTCTCTTCTCAAACTATATATTTAGGGTTGTGGCTAAGTGATAAATGTTGGAGAATGATTTCTTATATGCAATATAATCACATTCCTCCATTTATCAGCTTGGAATCACTACTTTCTTCCTGAAATAGAAGCTTTCTCTCTCTAGAATTTTAACTTTCTCTGTCTAGAACTTTCTTCTTATTCTTCTTATTCTTTTTAATCTTCTTATTCTTCTTAATCTTCTTATTCTTATTATTATTCTTATTTTTCTTATTCTTTTTTTTTGCTTATAATTCTTATTATTCTTTTTATTATTCTTATTCTTCATATTCTACTTATTCTACTTATTATTCTTATTTTTCTAATTATTCTTATTTTTTTTATTTTTTTTATTTTTCTTATTCTTCTTAATCTTATTATTATTCTTAATCTTATTATTATTCTTAATCTTCTTAATCTTATTATTCTTCTTATTCTTCTTATTCTTCTTATTCTTCTTATTCTTATTATTTTTTTAATTCTTATTCTTCTTATTATTCTTCATTTTCTTATTTTTCTTATTTTTCTTATTCTTTTTATTCTTCTTATTTTTGTTATTCTTCTCTTTTTTGTTATTCTTTTTATTCTTCTTATTTTTCTTATTCTTATTCTTCTTCTTATTATTGTTAATCTTATTTATCTTCATTTTCTTCATTTTCATTTTTTTTATTTATTCTTCTTTTTATTTTTTTTCTTCTTTTTCATCTTATTCTACTTATTCTTCTTTTGCTTCTAATTCCTCTTATTCTTCTTATTCTTCTTATTCTTATTATTCTTGTTATTCTTGTTATTCTTTTTATTCTTCTATTTCTTCATATTCTACTTCTTCTTATTCTTCTTCTTATTATTCTTAGTCAACTAATTCTTCTAATACTTATTATTCTTTTTATTCTACTTATTCTTATTATTATTCTTATTCTTCTTATTCTTCGTATTCAACTTATTCTTCTTATTTTTCTTATTCTTATTATCCTTATTATCTTCTTATACTTTTGATTCTTATTATTATTCTTATTCTTTTTATTATTCATATTTCTTCTTATTCTTGTTTTCTTATTATTCTTCTTATTCTTCTCAATATTCTTATTATTCTTATTCTTCTTATTCTTCTTATTCTTCTTTTTATTCATATTTTTTTTATTCTTCCTATTCTTCTTATTCATTTTATTCTTCTTATTCTTCTTATTCTTCTTATTTTACGTATTCTTCTTATTCTTCTTATTTTTATTATTCTTTTTATTCTTATTATTCTTCTTATTCTCCTTATTCTTCTTATTCTTCATTTTCTTATTTTTCTTATTCTTCTTATTCTTTATATTCTTCTTATTTTTGTTATTCTTCTTTTTTTTCTTATTCTTTTTATTCTTCTTATTTTTCTTATTCTTCTTATTCTTCTTATTATTGTTAATCTTATTTATCTTCTTTTTCTTCTTTTTCATTTTTTTTATTTAATCTTCTTTTTATTCTTTTTTTCCTTTTACATCTTATTCTTCTTATTCTTATTTTGCTTCTAATTCCTCTTATTCTTCGTATTCTTCTTATTCTTGTTATTCTTATTATTCTTGTTATTCTTATTATTGTTCTATTTCTTCATATTCTACTTATTCTTATTATTCTTTTTATTATTCTTATTCAACTAATTTTCTAATTCTTCTAATACTTCTTATTCTTTTTATTCTACATATTCTTCTTATTCTTCTTATTCTTATTATTTTTTGTATTCTACTTATTCTTTTATTTTTCTTATTCTTATTATTCTTATTATCTTCTTATACTTTTTATTCTTATTATTATTCTTATTCTTTTTATTATTCCTTTTTCTTCTTATTCTTGTTATTCTTCTTATTCTTCTTTTTCTTCTCAATCTTCTTATTATTCTTATTCTTCTTATTCATCTTATTCTTCTTTTTATTGTTATTTTTTTATTCTTCTTATTCTTCTTCTTATTTTTTTTATTCTTCTTATTCTTCTTCTTATTTTTTTATTCTTCTTATTCTTCTTAGTCTACTTAATCTTATTATTCTTCTTATTCTTATTTTTCTTCCTATTCTTCTTATTCGTATTATTCATCATATTTTACTTATTCTTCTTATTCTTCTTATTCTTTTTATTCTTCTTATTCTTCTTATTCTTCTTATTCTTCTTATTCTTCGTAGCATTCTTAATCTTCTTATTCTTTTTATTCTTCATATTCTTCTTATTCTTCTAATTCTTCTCATTTTCTCAATCTTCTTATTCATCTTATTATTCTTATTCTTCTAATTTTTTTTGTTTTTTATTCATCTTATTCTTTTTAATCTTTTTATTATTCATATTCTTCTTATTCTTCTCTTTCTTGTGATTCTTATTTATCTTCTTATTATTCTTTTTTGACTTATTCTTCTTATTCTTTTCAATCTTATTATTATTATTATTATTTTTTCTTATTCTTCTTATTTTTCTTATTCTTCTTATTTTTTTTGCTTATAATTCTTATTATCCTTCTTATTGTTCTTATTCTTCATATTCTACTTATTCTTCTTATTTTTCTAATTATTCTTATTTTTTTTATTCTTCTTATTCTTTTTAATCTTCTTATTCTTCTTAATCTTCTTAATATTCTTATTATTCTAAATCTTCTTATTCTTCTTATTCTTCTTTTCTTCTTATTCTTCTTATTATTTTATTTTTCTTATTTTTCTTATTCTGTTTATTCTTATTATTCTTCTTAATCTTTTTAATCTTCTTTTTCTTATTTTTCTTATTCTTCTAGTTCTGTTTATTCTTTTTATTCTTCTTATTTTTTGTTATTCTTCTTTTTTTTTTCTTATTCTTCTTATTCTTATTATTCTTATTATTCTTCTTATTATTGTGAATCTTATTTATCTTCTTTTTCTTCTTTTTCTTCTTTTTCTTTTTTTTCATCTTATTCTTCTTTTGCTTCTAATTCCTATTATTATTATTATTACTATTATTCTTCTTCTTCTATTTCTTCATATTCTACTTATTCTTATTATTCTTCTTATTATTCTTATTCTACTAATTCTTATAATTTTTCTTATTCTTTTTATTCTACATATTCTTCTTATTCTTCGTATTCTTCTTAATCTTTTTTTTATAAATTCATTTTATTATTAATAACCCTCTCTTTCGGTGGAGGAATACCATTTTTACAACCTACATTTACCCGTAGCCCTCTTATACCCATCTTAACCTTAAGCCTATTAGCTAGCATATAGAATTAAAAAAAACTTTCTCAAATAAACATTTTTCATTCTATAATTAAACTAGAGTAAGCTGGAGGCTTTGCTCTAGTTTATCTAATTTTCGGCCCATTTATCCATTTTACTATTTTCGGACCAACTTTTCGGCCCAACTTTTCATTTAAATTCTTGAATTGCTCGGCCGTATCCTGTGTTCAGCATCTGTCTCTCATCTTCCCAGTGTATGAAGCCCTATTGTTCACATCATTCCTCGAATGTTTCCAACCGTCCTGCTTCTTCTTTTATACGCTCATGTGCCTTTTAATTGGAGTTGTCCATACGGCTTTTAACGAGCTGCAGCAAGACCTAAGACTTTCTGCATAACTCTCAGGAAATATAAACTTGTTCAATCAGATTATAACAGATAACTTAGCCAAAAAAACCACCTCCTAACGCGTGTAAACTGCACACCCGATGATCACCCACAGGACCAGGTGAATCAGTCAATATCGACCATAAATGACTCGAGTAGCAGTCAAATAATCCAGTGATAGTCAACTTATAATTATATGATCTTATCAAGGGGAATATATCTATGTACGACATTGTTTAACCTATAAAATATTTACAAAGTTAACCATTTAAGAACCAAATAGCTCCATCATAACATCTGCATCCTGAAAATATAAAACATGAACCAGATACATATCTATACGTGTGCACAACCTAACAACCAAAGCTGAGATGCCACTTTGTATGGAGCTGCACTGCTGAAAAAATAAAGGCCTATGCTTAACCAAGAATCCCATGCTAGAGTTAACCTACTTGCTTCTTTTTTAGATTATTTATTCTAAACTATGGTCTAAATTTTATTTTAAACTAACCCGGCCTCCACTCTTCCTAACTCTTACATAAGAAAAGGCCATCTTATCTAATCTCACTAAACCTTTTAATTTTTTCGGCATAGAATCCTCATCGAATTCTATTTCTCCTTTTTCCGAGCCTATCCTCGCGAGATTATCTGCTAGAGTGTTTCCCTCTCTGTATATATGCATTATTGATGCATTTAATTCATCTTTAAGCTTCATTATTATTTCTAGTTCTTCTTCAACTTTCCAGAGAAAAATTCTTCATATTACTAAATTAAATAATAACATCGAGTCCACCTGTATTTGAATACTTTTATATTCTAATTTTTTGCATACATTTAAGCCTATTCTTAATGCCCTAATTTCTGATTGTAGAGCCGAGTATGCTACACTAACCAAGGTAAAAGCTTTCATAACTGTGCCTTTGGAATCCCTTATTATCCCACCTCCCCTAGCTATTCCAGTATCCCTATTGAAGCTTCCATCCGTGTTTAGAGAAAATTTTCCTTCAGGGGGCCTAGCCCAACTTATACTTTTTGCCCAATATTGTTTAACTATTTTTATATTAAGACCCCATTCTCTTTCCACTTTCTTATCTGTAGCTAGTTTATCTACTATAATGGGCTTAATATTTGATATGTTACTTATTTCCTGCTTAATTTCTTGTAATATATCTTTTGAATCCATTCTCTTTCCTTCAAATCTACTTCTATTATGAGCTTGCCATCAACACCATATTACTACATGAGGTAAATTCTTATAGAGCCAATTTCTAGAAGGGTTAGCAGAAATAGCATTTTCCCATTTTTTAATTCTTTCTATTAGACTTTCATCTATATTACTAATTTGTTCATTTCCTTCAAGTTTCTTCCAAACTTCTTCTGCAATTTTCCCTCTCGAGAATAAGTGGTCCATTGATTCTACTTCAACAAAACAACACTCACATCTGGACACTATTTTTATGTCCTTTCTTTGCACATTGGTATCCACAGGTAATGCATTTACAATTGCTTTCCATGCTAGCGAACATATTTTCTGTGGGATACCTGCTTTCCAGACCCATTTAAATATGGGTTGAGTAGGTTTTTTTTCCTAATCAACTCCTTAACCGATTTTAGTGTGAAATTACCTTGTGGTGTGAGAGTCCATTTCCAACCACTCTTTTTTAATATTGAGTGTGTTTCTACTATATCTTTTTGTTTTTCCAGAGCTTTCCAATCATTTGATGCCTGTTTAAGCCTCTATTTGCTTTGTTCTAAATATTTAGCCTTCATATATTTTGCCCAAAGGCTATCATTCTCGATCAGCCTCCACCATCCTTTACAATCCCAGGCTGTGGCCATATCCTGTAAAGTAATTATTCCTAGACCTTCTTCTTCTTTTGGGTAGCATATATCCCTCCAGTTTTTCCAGTGAATTTTTTGCTTCCCATCTTTTTTACCCCATAAAAAATTTGACATTTCTGATTCTAATTTGTTCAAAAATTTCTTCGGAGGATGTATTACAGATAAGATATGCACTAACATGCTTTGTAACACATGAGAGATCAATGTGATCCATCCCCCAAACCCTAATAGGTCTTCTTTCCATCCTGCTATTTTCCTTCTGATATTATCTTGTAATGGTATTAAATATTTCTCTCTTAGTCTACCTTCATATATTGGACAGCCTAAATATGTTAAAGCACTCTTATTATGTGTAAATCCAGTTATGTTTTTGATCTTATTTATCACTTTCTCTGTAGTCTTTTTAGCTAACATGAACAGACACTTCTTTTTGTTTACTACCTGGCCTGTTTCTAACTCAAATAATTGTATTAATTCTATCAGATTTATTACAGATCTTTTATTTGCATTTGTAAAAATTATTAGATCATCAGCATATGTCAAACAACCTATTTTGGAGTATTATTTGGTTGTCTAAAAGGTAATATATTACCTTTCGACATTCTTTTGTTTAGATTAAGAATAAACAGATCTAGGTATATATCAAATAATAAGGGGGATAATGGATCCCCATGTCTTAGGCTTCTTCTGGGTTTAAATTATTCACCTATGTTACCATTTATAATAATTCTAACCCAAGGACTTGAGATGCATCTGTATATTATGTCAATGCTTAATTCAGAAAAACCATATTTTCTTAAAATGTAACAGAGTGTGTCCCATTCAACTCTATCGAAAGCTTTAGACAAATCCAACTTGATTACTAGATTATTGCCTCTTGTTTTAATTGCAATTTCTTTCATCATTTCTGAGGCTAGTCTGATATTTTCTATCATTAGTCTGTTTTTAACAATACCTGTTTGCTCTGGTGATATTATTAATGGCAAGATATTACTTAGTCTATTTTGAATTATTTTAGCTAAAATTTTATAAATCGCATTACATAAACTTATTGGTCTAAAATCCTCGCATAGCTGAGGAGCTTCTTTTTTAGGGATTAAAACTATAAATGAGTTTTCCCGAGCTTTAGGAATATCTGCCCCAGCAAAGAAACTAGCAATCGCTAAAACTAGGTCATTTTAAATAATGGGCTAGTTTAGCTGAAAAAAATAATTATTCCAGCCATCTGGTCATGCTGCACTGTCTTTATCAAGATTAAAGACTACAATTTTTACCTCCTCTTCTTCTGGGATCCTTTCCATCATTTGATTTTGATCTTTCGTAATGGAGGCCCCGATCTCTTGTAATAAGGAGTTCCCTTCATGAGGTATGTGGCCACACATGTGAGATTTGAAGAAGTCCTCAAAGAAGGCACATAATTGTTTGTCTTCATCTATTCATTTTCCTTCTTTATCTTTTAAACCTTTAATTTTATTTTTCTATGTTTTTATTTTGCTCATGTTATGGAAAAATTTGGTATTTTTATCACCATCTTTTAACCATTTAATTTTTGCTCGTTGTTTCCAATATATCTCCTCCATATGTAACTTTAAACTCAATCAAGCTTTAGCCTTGTTTAAACCCTTCCTAATTTTTTTATCATTTTTATTATAATATTCTTTTTCTAGTTTTTCCACTTGTTCCTCTGCTTGCTTTATTTGCAGATTTATATTTCCGAAAACTTCTTTATTCCATGATTTTAGCTGTTTTTTTAATATATATAGCTTTATCATTAGAACTTGCATCGGTTTACCTGATGTAGGATCCGACCAAGAATCTCTTACTAGTTTTTCAAACTTGACGTGTGTTCCCCACATGTTTTGAAATTTAAAGCTTCTTATACCTCGTTTATTGTTGTGAAGTGATATGAGGAGTGGAGAGTGGTCTGAACAGGTTCTGCTTAAATCTCTAAGTCCTGTAGTCCCATGTGAGGCTACCCACTTTGCATTGCACATTACCCTGTCCAGTCTGGCCCAAATTACTCCTCTTTTTTGCCAGTTATTACACCAAGTGTAATTTGAGCCTATGAAGTCTATTTCTAACAAGTTAGAATTAGAAATCACCTCATTAAATTGAGACATTGCTGTTGTGTTAGGAGTTTTCCCCCCCTTCTTTTCCGAGGCACTTCTTGTAACATTAAAGTCTCCTCCTATCAGCTAGGGAACATTATTTGCTGCAATTTTTTCGATTTCTTTCCATAAGACTAATCTAAAATTTTTATCATTTTTAGCATATACTACTGATACTATGTCTTCGGATATTTTAAAGTGCACTATTTGTTCTGTATCTTTTAATATTTCTATGTCTACATAATTATGCCACATAATCCAGAGTTTACTATTTAGGTTAGAAAATGAGTTATTAAACCCTAAAATTCGACTATATTTAGTTAGTTGTTCATGTTGAATCAAAGGTTATGCAATTACAACAAATAAAATTTTATGTATTTTAATCAATTGTTTTAATCTATTTATCGAGGGGTTATTTGCCACCCCTCTAATATTCCAATATAGGTAACTATCCATTAAAACCTAATTTAGCTTGTGATCTAGTTGTGCATTTAGTTTCATATGTTTTATCTAGATACTTCCTCATATTCCTTGCACTCTTGGGTGAAATTGATTGAGCTATTTCCTTATATTTCCCTCGTATGCCAAGTTGCATGGCCATTCTTTTTATAGCTTCCATAGATTGATCCTTTGTTAGTTTTCCCCGACTATCCTCATACATTTCTAGGTCATCCTTTGCTACTTCCATATAGCTATCTTCAATTACTTCCATAGATTGATCCTTATTCTTCTTATTCTTCTTATTTTTCTTATTCTTATTATATTCTTATGCTTTTTTATTCTTATTATTCGTATTCTTCTTATTATTCCTATTTCTTCTTATTCTTGTTATTCTTCTTATTATTCCTATTTCTTCTTATTCTTGTTATTCTTCTTATTCTTCTTATTCTTTTTATTCTTCTTATTCTTCTTAATCTTCTTATTATTCTTATTCTTCTTATCTTTCTTATTCTTCTTTTTCATCTTATTCTTCTTTTTATTCTTATTTTTTTATTCTTCTTATTCTTCTTATTCTACTTATTCTTCATATTCTTCTTATTCTTATTATTCTTCATATTCTTCTTATTCTTATTATTCTACTTATTCTTCTTATTCTTCTTATTCTTCTTCTTCTTAATCTTCATTTTATTATTATTCTTCTTATTCTTTTTATTCTTCTTACTCTTCTTATTCTTCTTTTTTTTCTCAATCTTCTTATTCTTTTTAAACATCTTATTCTTTTTATTCTTCTAATTCTTTTTTTCTTTTTATTCTTCTTTTTATTCTTAATCATTTTATTATTCTTATTCTTCTTATTCTTCTCTTTCTTGTGATTCTTATTTATCTTCTTATTCTTCTTTTTCTTCTTTTTCTTTTTTCTTGTCTTATTCTTCTTATTCTTCTAATTCTTCTTTTGCTTCTAATTCCTCTTATTCTTCTTATTTTTCTTATTCTTCTTATTTTTATTATTCTTGTTATTTTTTTTATTCTTCTATTTTTTCTTATTCTTTATTCTTCTTATTGTTCTTATTCTTCTTATTCTTCTTATTCTACTTTTTCTTCTTATTCTTCTTATTCTTCTATTCTTTTTATTATTCTTATTCTTATTATTCTTCTTATCTTCTTATACTTTTTATTCTTATTATTCTTATTATTCTTATTATTCTATTCTTTGTATTCTTCTTATTCTTCTATTTATTCTTATTCTTCTTATTATTCTTCTTATTCTTCTATTTCTTTTAATCATTCTTATTATTTTTATTCTTGTTATTCTTCTTATTCTTCTTATTCTTCTTATTCACCTTATTCTTTTTATTATTCTTTTTCTTATTCTTCTTATTCATCTTATTTTTCTTATTCTTGTGATTTTTTTTCTTATTATTTTTATTATTCTACTTATTCATATTATTCATATTATTCTTCTTATTCTTATTATTCATCTTATTATTTTTATTTTTCTAATTCTTTTGATTCTTCATATTCATCTTATTCTTCTTATTTTTCTTATTCTTCTTATTCTTCTTATTCTCTCTAATCTATTGCTTCTTCTTTATCTTATCATCCTTTTTATTCTTCTTATTCTTTTTATATTTCTTTTTTATTTTATTCTGCTTATTTTTTTTATTCTTCTTATTTTTCTTATTATTCTTATACTTATTATTCTATTTTTTCTTCTAATTTTTCTAATAATTCTTATTTTTTTTATTCTTCTTATTCTTTTTATTCTTCTTATTTTTCTTATTGTTATTATTCTTATTATTTTATGTATTCAACTTATTATTTTATTCTTCTTATCCTTATTATTATTATTATTCTAATTATTCTACATATTCTTATTCTTCTTTTTTTTTGCAAAAATTTGTTTTATTAAAAAAAACCCATCTTTAATTAGAGGAATACCATTTTTACAATCTAGATCTACCCATTTTTCATTTTTATGCCCTTAAATAAATAAAAGCAATACACATTTCATAAATCTATTTCTCATATCTTTAAATGCATCATTCTTTTTGGCTTCTGAGCTTTATTTTGTTTTACGGCCTGTTTATCTTTTATTGCTTCGTCCCTTATGATTTTTGTTGATCCCTTTCCCATCTACAGTCCCTTTGCCATCCTACTTTAAATAAAATTTTGGCAGCCTTTCTACTTTTTTTTCTTGTTTACTTTCCTCTACCTTCTATAAACACTTTTGACCCTGCAAAACAAACAAAATGCCCAAAACATTGACTACTAATATCTGCCAGTAGCAAAACCATTCACTGCCCCTTGCAAACTATTTTTCTTCTTGGTATCCTTTCTGCCTCAGTCATCATACCCCTACACTTAAATCAGCCTCATGTATGCATTTGATTGTCTCCCTTGCATCACAAGCTAAAACAAAAAAAAACAAATATTTATTTTGGCAACCTCACTCTCTATCTTATATTGCTTTGCAGTCCCTGCCCTACCACAAACCAAAATATAAAAACCAATATTTGTAATTTAATTGCCTCATGTATGCATTACTATTTTAATGACCTTGTCCTTTGAGTCCCTGACTTATGTTGTTTAATGCTCTATTTTCATGCATTTTCACTGCCCCTTCACTTCATGTATGCATTTGACCCTGAACCACAACCAAAACATAAAATAAATATTTGAAAATTTAATTGCCCCCTGACCAATGGAGTTGCTTTATTTTACCATCCTGTAATTTAATTGATTCACTCTCTGCCTTATATAGTTTTGCAGTTTCTGCACTTTAAATACATAAAAATAGTATCCTACGTAATATGATAGGCCATTCACCATAAACCATTTCCCTATATCTTCATCTCGGCTTATACCTGTAAACCTTAAAAACAAAGAAGAGCTATATATGTTTATTTATAACCCCATAGGACCTAGGAGATCGAAATTCACTACTGCTTTTGAATTATAATATACGGAAATTCTACTTTATCTAGTGTGATTAGGCCTTTATATTTTTCCGGTATATTGACTCCATCAAACTCTTGTAATCCCTTCTTCAAACCCTCTTTGGCTAAGTTATCTGCTTCAACATTAGCATCTATATATATATATGCTTAATTTTCCTTTTTAAGTCGGATAAAATACTTCTAATTAACTTTATCTGTTCTTCATATTTTTACATTTCTATCTTATTCATAACCAGACTCATTAGTATACTCGAATCCACTTGTACTCTTAAGATAGTATAAGAATTTTCTTTGCATATTTTAAGGGCTTTATGTAAAGATAAAATTTCTACATGCAAAGCTGAGGATGTTTTTTCTTTAATTGAATAAGCTTTTATAACTTTGCCCTGCTCATTTCTTATCACGCCTCCTCTCCCCGCCTCTCCCATATCCCTGTTAAAACTACCATATGTGTTTAAAGCTAGCCTTTACCGTGAAGGTTTTTCCCATCTCACCACTCTAACCTCGTGGATTTTTTTCTTGATTGCATGTAATACCCAATCCATTGGATGTTTTACCTATCGGATCCTCTTCTTCCCCTTATTGTTTCCTACAAAATTTACCAAAAGGACTCCTTTCCATGAACACCTTCTGCCCATTTGTAGCAACCACCATGTTGGAGGAAACACAAGCATAACTCCTATATTCTACCCATTTTTTATTCATCCCTTCCCCCAGAATTTAATATTACAACCCACAATGCAACCTAAACTACTGATCATAAATAAGTTTTTGTGCCGGTCCTCTGCATCATGCCTCCTGTCCCCCTTCTTCCACATAGAAGTGCTCCTCCGCCAATAGCTTAAAACAGACACCTACCTTTCAACCCACATATAGACTTGACCATTACAGACTTTTTACTTCCACACTTACCATATAGACTTTTTAATTACATGACTCCTTTCAAACCCATTCAACTTACAGACTCCTTCTACAGTAGTAGCATACTACTGCCTTACTGCCATTCTACCATTACAGACTTTTTATTGTACACCTTACTACCATTCTTTATAACCAGCACAGTAGCATAATACTCAATAATACAGACGCCACTACTCAGTTACTAAATCTTTTTCAAACACTGCCTAATTTATAGCACCCAGATGCCATTGCTCCAGACATTGATAATTACCTGTGCCCTGCTAACTTACCTACAAAATTAAAACCACTACCTTTTTCTCCATTTACTCCGACCCTTTATTCTGTACTACCTACCCAATTCCCTAGCCCCTCCATGTTTTCAATACATAATAGAAAACAAAATACATGAGAAATAATGTTAAATTCTTTCAGCTCCATGCTTTACTTTTCTTTCCTCCAGTCTTTATTCTTCTAACATTTCTAAACACCAACCATCTGAGACTTCTTTGTGTAGTTGGCTCTAATCTTGCTCTCGTCCTGCATAAACACAAAAACATCCTCCTGCACGGGAGGCTATTCCCCACCATATAAAAAAAAAGCCATTGCAAAACTCCTTATAAGTTATTCCTAAATTTTTCCAACCTTACCAAGCTTAACCCACCATTACCCCAAGTAAATTTCCTTACTCAATATATCTCATATCCTAGCCTTCTTAACCCTTATATAAGGAACAGTGAATCTATCCAGCCTGGCCAAACCTTTTAACCTATCTGGCATTGTTCCCTCATCATACTCAATATCTCCTTCAAGAAGACCTATTCTAGCTAAATTATCTGCCAATGCATTTGCTTACCTATTGTATATATATTGTATATTTGCAATCAATTCCTTCATGAGATCTTATATTATCTCAACATCTCTTACATGCCTCCATGAAGTTATTTTTTCAGCTTCTAGATCCACAAATAATATAGAATCTACCTGAATTTGTAAATTTTTTAACCTTAGCTCAATGCTAATATGTAGTCCTCTTTTTAAATCATAGATTTCGGAGTGTAATGCCGAGGATGCCTCATAGGCAAGAGTAAAAGCTTTTATAATGCACCCTTGTGAATCCCCCACTACTCCTCTTCTCCTGCTACCCCTATGTCCCTATTAAATCTACCATCCATAGTAAGAGATAGCTTTCCTACAGGAGACTTGTTCCATCTTATACTCTTTACACTATGATTCTTGATTTTACTTGTAGCCAGTGACCATGCATGCTTTATATATATTTCTGCTTCTATGCTCTCTACCCTAATTGTCTTTATGTAAGATATATTATTTATTTCTTTCCTAATATCTTTTAAATTTTCGACTGAATTCATCCTTATTCCCTCAAATCTACTTTTATTCCTAGCTTTCCATAAGCACTAAATAACTACGTGTGGAAGATTTTTAATAAGTCATTTTCTAATAGGGCATTAGCAAGAACTTTCCATGCTAGCGAGTACAATTTTTGTGGGATGTCTATTTTCCAGGCCCATTTAAAAATCAATTGAGTAGGTTTTTCTTTCTTATCAGTTCTTTGACTGATTTTAATGTAAAAATTTTTTACAAATTGAGCATCCTTTTCCAGCCACACTTTTTCTGTATCGAGTGAGATTCTACTATCTTCCTTTATTTTCCTAGAATTTTTCATGTATTCAATGCCCTCTTCATGCTCTTATCATTGTCCTACCCATATTTGGCTCTCATATATTTAGTCCACAAGCTACATTTTCTTTTAACCTCCACCAAGCTTTACAATCCCATGCTGTAGCCACGTCATGTAGGCTAATTATTCCTAAGCCTGCTTCTTCTTTAGGGTACCAGATGTCATTCTAGTTCTTCCAACGAAGCTTTGCCTCCCTTCTTTTTTACCCCATAAAAAGTTTGTCATTTCCATTTCTAGTTTTTAATAAAACTCTTAAGAGGATGTATTACTGATAATATGTGTATCATTGTACTTTGGATAACATGAGAGATTAACGAAATCCTACCCCCGAATCCCAATAAATCCTCTTTCTAGCCTACTAATTTCCTTCTCATTCTGTCTTGTAAAAAATTAAAATATTCTTCTCTAAGTCTACCCTCATATATAGGGTAGTCCAGGTACATTAAAGCTCTTTTTTTCAATGTGAAGCCTTTAATATTTTTAACCTTATAAATGACTTTTTCTAAGGTTTTTGCTGCTAAGATAAATTGACACTTCTTTTTATTCACTATTTTCCCTGTTTTTGTCTCAAATATTTTTAATAAATCCATTAAATTCGTTAGCAACCTACTACTCGCATTTGTGAATATTATTAAATCGTTCACATAAGCTAAACAACCTATTATCGGCATGCTTTTAGGTTGCCTAAATGGAGCTATTTTGCCTTTAGTCATACTCATATTTAAGTTAAGAATCAATAATTCTAAATATATATCAAATAATAAAGGAGACAATAGATCCCCTTACCTCAATCCTCTTTTTGGCTTAAATTCCTCACCTATTTTTCCATTCACAATAACTTTAATCCATACACTTGAAATGTATCTATATATTAAATCAATGCATAGTTTAGAGAAACCAAATTTTTGCATTACAAAATAGAGTGTGTCCTATTCTACTCTGTCAAATACTTTAGACAGATCTAGCTTTATCACTAAATTAGAACCACTAGTTGTAATTGCTATTTCTCTCATCATTTCAGACTCTAGTCTTATATTTTTAATCATTACCCTATTTTTAACAAAGCCCATTAATTCCTGAGATATTATTTCTGGCAAGACACAGCTTAGTCTTCCTTGTAGGATTTTTGCCAAAATTTTGTAGGCCACATTACATAAGCTAATCGGTCAAAAATCTTTACATATTTGTGGGGATTCTGTTTTTGGAATCAGTACGATGAATAAATTTGCCCATGTCTTGGAATATCCGCTACAGGAAAACACTTGAGATTGCAAGCACAAGGTCCTTTTTAACTATGTGCCAGTATAACTGAAAAAAATGATTATTCCAGTCGTCTGGCCCTACTACTCTATCTTTGTCTAGACTAAAAATAGCATTTCTAACCTCCTCCTCCTCCGGCATCATCTTTATTAATTGATTATGTTCTTTTGTGACTTTTATTTTAATTACTTTTTTTAGTGAATCTACTCCATGACTAACTTGCCCACATAATTGATTTTTAAAAAAATCATCAAGAAGAATTTTTTTTTCCTTATCATTCTCTACCCAAACTCCCTCACCATTCTTAATTCCATTAATCTTGTTCTTTTGGGCTTTGAATTTACTCATATTGTGAAAAAATTTAGTATTTTTAACACTATCTTTGAGCTATTTAATCTTTGCTCGCTGCTTCCAAAAAATTTCTTCCATGTACAATCTAAGTCTCGATTGTCCCTTAGCCTTGCTTAGTTTAAGCCTAATTTCCTCATTCTGAGTATTATCGTATATTAATTCCAATATCGCCACTTCCTCCTTTACCTGCTTTATTTTTTGATGTAAATTTCCAAAATCATTTCTATTCCATATTACCATATGGTTTTTTAACCTACGTAGCTTAAATGTTAGAACTTACATAGGTCTACCTAAGCCTGGCTCTGTCCATGTCTCTCTGACCACTTTCTCAAAGTCTAAATGCTTTGCCCACATATTCTGAAATTTAAAACTCCCTACTACCTGATATTTTTTATGAATAGTTATGAGCAATGAGCTGTGATCCCAACA
Organism: Sapria himalayana; assembly: GCA_029783825.1. NCBI lineage: Eukaryota > Viridiplantae > Streptophyta > Magnoliopsida > Malpighiales > Rafflesiaceae > Sapria > Sapria himalayana. The sequence goes on along the minus strand of JAREIK010003032.1, from coordinate 19,063 downwards.
TGTTATGTTTAAATGCCTCATCCCTGTAATCCCTTGTGAGGAAACTAACTTATCATTACACACAACCCTATCTAGCCTTGCTCAGATTGCTCCTATTTTCTACCAGTTATTACACCAAGTGTAGCTCGAGCCTGTAAAATCCACTTCTATCAAACTTGCTCTAGCTATTATCTCATTAAAGTGTGACAACCACTATATCTAGAATTCTTCCTCCTCTTTTTCTTGTGCACTTCTTATAACATTAAAGTCTCCAGCAGGGTAGCTCTAAGGGTAGGAATGTCTTGTACTATCATGTAAAAGGGGTGATAAGAGGGGCAGCATATTGAGATTCCAGCAGAGCAGCTCTAAGGCCTTTAAGGAGGCATATGAAGAAACCTTACTGGACTGTAGTGATAAGGGTGGAAATAAGGGCTCGGTTGATGACCTACTGTGAAGCTGTTTTGCATTTGATATCTATGGAATATTGGTTAACTCAGCGATGGAATATGGTTTTTATTACCAATGAAAATTGCGTATTGGAACCTTAGAGGGTTTAATTGCCCTCTTAAGCACAAGGAGGTGCTCAGACTGTATCAGTCACACTCTATCGACATATTTTCCATAGTTGAAGCTAAGCTCACTTGCAATAAGCTAGCATGGCTCATGCGAATGAAATTTAAAAGGCTTAAAGTATTGGATAACTTCGCTAGTTATAGATATGGTAGAATCATGGTCTTATGGGAGCCTCAATCTTCTGAGATTAATGCTCTTTCATGCACATCACAGCACATCACACTTCATGTAGTGGACAAAGAAAAAGACATTGCCTTTAGACTTTCAATAGTCTATGGACTACATTCAGTAGTTGCTAGAAGGAGCTTATGAAAAGACCTATCTAATGAAGGAGTATATACATCTCCTTGGGCTATCATAGGGGACCTCAATACTCCTCTATCCGGGCTCGACCGAGTAGGAGGCAGAATCGTCTCTAACTATGAATGTCGCGATGCTCTAGATTGTTTTTCTCACTTAGGCATGGAAGACCTCCCCTCTTCTGGAACCTACTTCACCTGGACGAACGGAAGAGTCTCCAGCAAGCTTGATAGAGCTATGGCGAACAATGAATGGACTAACCTACAACTCGATAGTCACGTCAAATTTCTGGTTCCTGGAGTCTACTCAGATCATTGCTTGATACTCATGTCCACAGAGCATACAAACAAAGGGAGGCTCATCCCTTTTAAATTCTGCAATATGTGGATATCACACCCGGACTTCATTCCCTTGCTGCAAAATGCATTGAAAGTCAAGGTAACTGGCTCGCCTATGTTTCAGATAGCTACGAAAATAAAATCCTTGAAAGATCCTTTTAAAAAATTAAATGATAAGCACTTCAGCCACATAAGCATGAGAGTCACTCGGGTAAGAGAGGCTCTAAAGGCTGTCCAGGAAGAAATGTTTCTGCACCCTCGGCCTGTTCTAAAAATGATGTAGATTCAACAGAAAATTTGTCTAAGGAAATTGGAAGAGTGTGAGCTCTCCTTCCTTAGACAAAAGACCAAGATAAATTACCTCAAAGGGAGTGATAGATGCACCAGATTTTTCTATGCATTAACCAACTCTAAGCTTCAGAAAAATAAAATTGTAACAATCGTTAAGGATAACGGATGTTATACAACGTCAAAGAGCGATATTGTGGACACATTCGTGTCCTATTTTAAAGACCTTCTAGGCAAATCAATGGCCAGAAATCCTATTGAAGTAGGCATCATGGATAAAGGGCCGAGGCATAGAGAGGAAGATCATAGTCTTCTTAACCTTTCCTTTTCCACCGATGAAATCAAGAATGCAGTCTTCTCAATGGGCAGCTCAAAATCACCTGGGCCGGATGGCTTCACGGCTGAATTTTTTAGAGCTTCATGAAAATACATTGGTGATGATATTACCAATGTGGTAAAGAGATTCTTTGTATCCAAGAAGATGTTGAGACAAATCAATCATGCATATATCTCTTTGATTCCGAAAACATCACACGCTTCATCCGTTAAGGATTATCGTCCGATATCGTGCTGTAACGTTATTTATAAAATTATTTCAAAGCTCATTGCATCATGCTTAAAACGGATAATGGACCTTATTATCAGCCCGGTGCAGGGAGCATTCATTAAAGGGCACCTCATTTCTGACAATTTTCTTCTTGCCCAAGGGTTGATAAGAAGATACTCTCGAAAGAGAATCTCTCCGAGATGTTTCTTCAAAATCGATATTCAAAAGGCATTTGATACGGTGGAATGGAGTTTCTTTTTGGAGGTTCTAACTAGTTTATCGAAATTATTCATGAATGCATTAGTACCACCTCCTCAGTGGCAATAAATGGCCAACTTCATGGTTTTTTTAAAGGCAAGCGTAGCCTAAGGCAAGGAGACCCAATCTCCCCCTATCTCTTCGTCATATGTATGGAATATCTATCTAGAAAATTTGCATCATTAGATCGATTCCCTTACCACCCCAGATGCGCTTCCCTCAAGATAACTCACCTTATGTATGCTGATGATCTAATTGTATTCTCAAAAGGGGATATTGTTTCAACATCTAGAATTTTAAAAACGCTTCATGCATTTTCTGGGACATCTGGGCTGAACGTTACCTCCTCCAAATCGAATATCTTCTTTGGAGGAGTAAATGCAAATGCTAAAAGCAAGATTGTGGAAGCATCGGGTTATACGGAGGGTACATTACCTTTCGTTTTCCTTGGCGTACCGCTCTCATCTAGCCGCCTTATATCCTCTCAATTTTCGGTCCTCATTGCTAAAATTACTTCAGCTATTCATCAGTGGGCTGGAAAATTGTTATCTATAGCCGGTAGATTAGAATTGATTCGCACTGTTGTGCAAGGAATCGAGGGCTATTGGTTCTCGGTTTTCCTTCTACCCTCCTATGTCATACACGCCATTGAAGGAGCATGTCGTAGATTTCTTTGGGGCGCACACGCCTAAGGTAGATATAGACCTAAAGTCGCTTGGGAAAAGGTATGCCTACCCATGCAGCTTGGAGGCCTTGGATTGCTCAATCTCTACTTGGAATAAAGCCTTTTTTATTAAAATGTTGTGGCGAATAAACAAAAAGGAAGACACCCTTTGGATCAAATGGATCCATCATATTTACTAAATTCTTCAAATATTTGGGAGCTGCAATGCGCTAAAGGAGATCCCCCATTCTAGAAGAATTTAATCTCTATTAGAGATACTTTTCTACATAAGGCTGGCTCACTGGATGCTGCGGAATCCATTTTGAACGGGTGGGGTGAAGAAGGCAAAATTGTATATAGAGCATATCACTTTCTTGCTGGTTCCGATTCCATAAAAAGAAGATCTTGGGCAAATTCTATATGGATAAAGAATCGTATTCCTAAACATGCAGTCAATTTATGGATTGCTAAGCAGGGCAGAATTTGGACAAAGGATAACTTATTCACGGCCCCAAGCAACTCCAATTGTGAATTCTGCAACCTGGCAGAATCCTTTAACCATCTCTTTTTTAATTGTGGTTTCTCTAGGTTTATATAGGAGGAAATCCAAGATTGGGCCAAGATAAAAGGTGAAATATTCACTATTCAAATGGGAATCAAAGCCTTGAGAAAGCTGTATAAAGCAGATTCAGTCGAAAATAGCCTTAGAAAAGCTTCCTTTACGGCGGTGGTATACCATATCTGGATGGAGAGAAATAGGCGATTTCACGAAGCCAAAGCTATGAGTGCGGATTATATTGTTAGGAAGATCAAAACTGAGATGTATATTACTTTTCATAAGGAACACAAGTTGTTGCCTATGCCATAGAATATAAAGAATTTTTTGATAGTGTAATTTTATTTATCAAAAAAAAAGTCTCCTTTGATGATCCATGGAGTGTTCTTATTTGCTATATACTCCATCTCCCTCCATAGTTCTAATCTATCTTTTTTTGAATTTTTAGCATAGACAACTTAGATTATACTCTCAGTATCTTTGTTTGTTTTAAAATAAACTACTTGTTATGTGTCCTTTAATATTATAATATCTAGATTATTGTGTCACATAATCTAGAGTTTACTATTTACATTAGAATGCCAGTTATTAAACCCTAAAATTTTACTATATTTAACTATTTGATCCTACTAAATTATAGGTTCTGCTATTATTACTAGTGTAATTTTATATGTTTTAATTAATTCTTTCAACCTATTTGTCGAGGGGTTATTTTCCACCACCCTTATATTCCAATAGAGATAACTATCTATTAAATCCTATTTTTGCTTAAGCTCTTTTTGCACATTTAGACTCTTATGTTTTATTTAAATGTCTCCTCCTATTCCTTGAAGGCTTAGATATATTAGGAGTTACTTGCATTATCTCCCTAGATTTTAGTTGCTGCCCAAGAAGCATTTCCATTTGTTTTATGGCTCCCATTGCTTGTTCTCTAGTTATCTTTTCCCAATCATCTTCATAAATTTCTAAATCATCCTTCCCATTTTTCAGCTCCACCTCCTCATTTACCTCTTCTCTACCTAAAGGAAAACAACTGAAGATATCAAAGTATTTCTCTAGAAAGTCCAGTAGGTCCTCCACTATCCAGTTTATAATCCTCCATTCTCTCCCTCGGGACTCTCCTAGTATTAACCCTTTTTTCCCCTCTTTCTTTGCCCTATCACCTTTTTCCAGCCTTCCTCCTTCTCTCCCTCATCCCATTCATATTCACTCTCTATTCCTTTACACTAGCTACAGTCTTATCTCTAGAACTTCCTCCCTCATCCCTTTTATGCTGCATAACTACCCCCTCTTCCACCCTCTTACCCTCCCCTTTCTCTTCCCTTAAACCTACCTTTAATGGCTCTTCCCCCTCAATTATCCCACTATGACTTCCTTTCAAAACCCTCTATTCCCTCCTTACCCATTGTTCTTCCATCCTCCTTGTTCCCTTCTGCCCCTGTGCCTCACCCTTCTCCCCCAGCCCCAACCTGCAATCCCCCATATTGTGCCCTAACCATTTGCAACTCAGGAAGTAAAATGGCAAATTCTATGGCATTACAGATTGCCAGAACCCTTCGTTATGTTCTCCATCTTCACTACCAATCCAGATACGAGCAGGTGGATGTATAAGTAAATTACACTCAACACAAACCCGGGCATTGTTTGGCATAGTGATGGAAGCTTTCACCTCATCCCGTAGCAATGCTTTTCCCAAACACGAAGAGATAGCATACAGAGAATGTTTATTATAGAGGTTTAGAGGAAGGTTTGAAGAGAGCCCAAACTGGGGCTAGCGGGGCTTCCTAATGTGAGTTAAAGTTTTTCATCCACTTCAATATGCACAAAGGATATCAATTGACATTCCATAGCCCTCTTAACCATATTCGATGAAAGTCTTCCTCCAAACAACACTATAGGAAGACATGTTTAGTATCGTAGTCGGAAAATTTAACCTTACCTTTGAGCTTCAGTGAGGTGACAAATGTTTGTATGTCATGCGTGCGAGGTTTGCAATGGAAGAACTTCCCTATTAATGTGTATTTGAAGGCCTCTGTAAGTCTCCGTAACTCTTTCGAAGGGAAGAGAACCATGGGATTTCCTTCCTTCTATCTGAAAAATGGTGAGAGAGGCATGGGCTCAATTAAAATTGAGGCAAATGACTACTTATTTGATAAGAGGTGACTTTGCTCCATTTTGTGCATGAAATTAGCTTGTTTGAAAAAGAAATGGAGATTTCACTCTCTTGAAAACAAGATTTTCTATCTCTAGAAGTTGAGAGCTTGAAGAGAGAGAAGATTCTCTATTTCTCCTTGTTTTTCAAATTCTTCTTATTATGCTTTTTGTTTTTATTCTTTATATAGTTCTTAATTTTATTATTCATATTATTCTTCTTGTACTTCTTATTTTTCTTATTCTTCTTATTCTTTTATTCTTCTTATTATATTATTCTTGTATTCTTATTATTCCTTTCTTATTTTCTATTCTTTTTATTCTTTTTATGCTTCTTAAACTATTATTCTTTTTATTCTTCATGTTCACTTTATTTTTCTTTTGAATCATCTTTATATTCATATTCTTCTTATTCTTATGATTATTCTTTATCTTTTTATTCTTCTAATTCTTCTTTTTCTTCTATTGCTTATTATTCTTGTTAGTCGTCATATTCTTCTATTCTTTTTATCTAGGTATTGTTCTGATTCTTCTTATTCTTCTTATTCTTTTTATTCTTCTTACTCTTCGTATTGTTTTTATTCTATTTTTTCATTCTTATAATTTATATTAATCTTCTTAATCTTCAAATTATTTGTATTCTTCTTATTCTTATTAGTCTTACTATTCTTCTTAAATCTTTTTAGTTATTATTATGCCTCTGATACTTCTTTTTCTTCTTGTTTCTTCTTTTTTTTTTTATGATTATTCTTTCTGTCTTTTTCTTCTTTTTCTTCTTTTCTTCTTTTTCTTTTTTCTTCTTTTTCTTCGTTTTTCTTTTTGTTCTATTTTTCTTCTTTTTCTTCGTTTCTTCTTTTTCTTCTTTTTCTCGTTCATCTTTTCTTCTTTTATCTGTCTTTCTTCGTATCTTATTTTATTCTTTCAAATTCTTTTTATTTCTACTTATTCTTCAAATTCTTTTTATTATTTCTTCTTATTCTTCTTTATTTCTTTTTCTTCTTTTTCTTATTTTTCTTTTTTTTTCATTTTATTCTTCCTTATTATTCTAATTATTATTTTCTCTTCTAATTCCTCTTATTCTTCTTATTCTTCTTCTTACTTCTTATACTTCTTATTCTTCTTATACTTTTCTTATTACCTTCTTATTCTGCCTTTCTTCTTTTTCCTCTTATTCTTATCTTTTCTTCTTAGTATTCTTATTATTTGTATTATTCTTATTCTATTAATTCTTCTAAATTTTTGTATTCTTCTTATTCTTCTTATTCTACTTATTTCTACTTATTCTTCCTTATTCTTCTTATTCTTCTTATTCTACTTATTATCTTAGTATTCTTATTATTCCTTCTTGACTCATATACTTCTTATTCTTAGTATTCTCTAGTGATTATTTTCCTATTTCTTCTTATTCTTCTTATTCTTATTAGTCTTCTCATTATTCTTATTCTTCTTAATTCTTTTTAGTCTTTTTATTGTTCTTATTATTCTTATCCTTTTTATTTCTTTTTAGTCTTTTTATTCTTCTTATTCATTCTTATTCTTATTATTTTTCATATTTTTTTTAATTCTTCTTTTCTTTTTATTCTATTTATTCTTCTTATACTCTTATTTTTATTTTTTCTTCTTATTTTTCTTATGCTTATTATTCTCTATTATTCTTATTATTCTTACTATTTTACTTATTCTTCTTATTATTTTTATTCTTCTTATACTATTATTATTCTTATTTTTAATATTTTCTTATTCTTCGTATTCTTCTAATTTTTCTTATTTTTGTTATTCTTCTTATTATGCTTTTTGTTTTTATTCTTATATAGTTTTTTATTCTTCTTATTCTTCTTGTTCTTCTTGTTCTTCTTGTTCTTTAGATTCTTCTTATTCTTTTTATTTTTCTTATTCTTTTTTTATTCTTATTATTCTTCTATTTCTACTTATTCTTGTTATTCTTGTTATCTTATATTCTTTCTTATTTTTATTATTATTCTTATTCTTCTTATACTTATTATCTCTTATTCTTCTTATCTCTTATTCTTCTTATTATTTTTTAATTATCATATTTTATTTTTTTTCTTATTCTTTTTATTCTTCTTTTTTTTCTTATTATTTGTATTCTTCTCATTCTTCTTCACATTCTTCTTTTTCTTTTGAATTTTTTTTTCTTATTCTTTTTAGTCTTATATTTTTCTTATTCTTTTTTTTCTTCTTATTCTTTTTATCTTTTTATTCTTTTTATTCTTTTTATTCTTCTTATTTTTTTTATTCTTCTATTGTTTCTTATTCTTCTTTTTCTTTTTAAGTTACATATTATTCTTATTTTTCTTATTCTTCTTATTCTTCGATTAATCTTATCTTCTTATTTTTTTTATTCTTGTAATTCTTCTGATTCTTCTTATTCTTATTAATATTACTATTATTCTTTTTCTTCTAATTCTTTTATTCTAATTCTTTTTATTCTTCTATTTTTATTTTCTTATTTTTCTTATTTTTCTTCTTTTTTTCTTTTTTCATCCTTTTCTTCTATTTCTTCCTTTTTTCTTTTTATTTTTTTTCTTTTTTCTTTTTTTTTTTTTTTTTTTCTTTTTTTTTTTTCTTCTTTTTCTTCTTATTTTTTTTTTCTTTTTTTTTTTTTTTTTTTTTTTTTTCTACTTTTTCTTCCTTTTCTTCTTTTTCTTTTTGTTCTTTTTATTCTTTTCTTCTTTTAATTCTTTTTCTTCTTTTAATTCTTTTTCTTTTTTTCTTCTTTTCTTCTTTTTCTTCTTTTTCTTCTTTTCTTCTTTTTCTTCTTTTTCTTCTTTTCTCTTTTTTTCTTTTTCTCTTTCTTCTTTTTCTCTTTTTCTTCTTTTTCTTCTGTTTCTTCTTTCTTCTGTTTTTCTTTTCTCTTTTTTCTTTTTCTTTTTTTTTCTCTTTTCTTTTTTTCTTTTTTATTCTTTTTATTCTTTTTCTTCTTTTTATTCTTTTTATTCTTTTTATTCTTTTTCTTCTTTTTTCTTCTTTTTCTTCTTTTTTTCTTTTTCTTCTTTTTCTTCTTTTTCTTCATTTTCTTCCTTTTCTTTATTTTCTTCTTTTTTTTCATTTTATTCGTTTTCTTCATTTTCTTCTTTTTCTTAATTTACTTTTTTTTCTTCGTTTTCTTCTTTTTGTTCGTTTTCTTCATTTTCTTTGTTTTCTTCGTTTCTTCTTTTTCTTCTTTTTCTTCGTTTTATTCATTTTTTTCGTTTCCTTCTTTTTCTTCTTTTTCTTCATTTTCTTCATTTTCTTCCTTTTCTTCATTTTCTTCCTTTTCTTCATTTTCTTCATTTTCTTCCTTTTCTTCCTTTTCTTCCTTTTCTTCTTTTTCTTTTTGTTCTTTTTTTTCTTTTTATTCTTCTAATTCTTCTTAATCTTTTTAATATTCTTATTCTGCTTATTATTTTGATTCTTATTTATCTTCTTATTCTTCTTTTTCTTCTTTTTATTCTTTTTCATCTTTTTATTCTTTTTTGTTTTATTTTTATTATTCTTCTAATTCTTCTTTTACTTCTAATTTCTCTTATTCTTCTTATTTTTCTTATTCATGTTATTCTTATTTTTCTATTTCTTCTTATTCTTCTCATTCTTCTTATTCTACTAATTCTTCTAATTCTTCTAAATCTTCTTATTCTTCTAATTCTTTTTTATTTTTTTTTATTTTCTTATTCTTTTTATTCTACTTATTCTTCTTATTCATCTTATTCTTCTTATTCTTTTTATTCTTTTTTTAAAAGTTTGTTTTCTTAATTATAAAAGCTCTCTCTTTTGGCTGAGGAATACCATTGTTACAAGCTAGAGAACTATCATTTTCCCCTTTTACACCCTTGATAAAATAAAAACACTAAACAATAAAGCTTTACAGTCAAGCTATAATTGAAATATAACATCTTTGTTTTTCCTTTAATCTAATTTTGTCTTTAATCTAATTTTCATGATGTATAGCATGCTTTCTTTTTCCATTTCTTCTCTCCCCATTAATCATGCATACTTTCTTCTTTTCCCATCTACAGTCGCTTACTTTCTGCCAACACATCTTCTGCCTCTTTAGGTAAAAATTTTGGCTGCCTTTTTGCTATTTTATCCAATTCCAGCATAGCTTGGTTTTCCCTAAGCTTTAACATGATGCATACTTGCTTCTTATTCTTCTTATTCTTATTATTTTCTTATACTTCTTATTCTTATTATTCTTATTCTTCTTCTTATTCTTTGTATTATTCATATTCTTTTTATTCTCTTATTCTTCTATGTCTTTTGATTCTTCTATTTCTTAATATTCTTCTTATTCTTCTAATTCTTCTAATTCTTCTTAATATTCTTTTTCTTTTTATTCTTCTTATTTTTCTTTTTCTTTTTTTTCTTCTAATTATTTTTATTCAACTTATTCTTCTAATTCTTCTTATTTTTTTCATCTTATTCTTCTTATTCTTTTTATTTTTCTTATTCTTATTATTATTCTTGATTTCCTTATTATTCTTATTATTGTTATTCTTTTTATTCTTTTATTCTTTTTATTCTTGTTACTCTTCTTTTTATTCTTATACTTTTTATTCTTTTTATTCTTCCTATTCCTCTTATTCTTCATATTCTTTTTAATCTTCCAATTCTTCTTATTCTTCTTATTATTCTTTTTCTTCTTATTCTTCTTTATCTTCTTATTCATCTTATTCATCTTTTTCTTCTTATTCTTCTTATTCTTCTATTTATTATTATTCTTCTTATTCTTCTAATTCTTATTATTCATCTTATTCTTCTTATTCTTCTTATTTTTCTTTTCTTCTTATTCTTCTTAATTTTATTATTATTTTTGATTTCCTTTTTATTTTTATTGTTCTTATTCTTCTTATTCTTCTTATTCTTATTATTCTTATTATTCTTCTTATTCTTATTACTCTTCTAATTCTTGTTATACTTCTTATTCTTATTATTCTTCTTATTATCCCTATTCTTCATATTCTTCTAATTCTTCATATTCTTCTTAATCTTTCTTTTCTTCTTATTCTTCTTATTCTTATTATTCTTCTTATTATTCTTTTTCTTCTTATTCTTCTTATTCTTATTATTTTTCTCATTCTTTTTTTTCTTTTTTTTCTTCTTATTCTTCTTTTTTTTGAAGGTTTTTTTATTATTATAATAACCATCTTCTTTGGCAGAGGAATACCATTTTTTACAGACTAATACTACCCTTTACCCTCTTACACCTCTTTCTTAAAATTACAATATATAAAATAAGAATAAAGCAACTCTAGAGTTTCCTTCATTATTTAGCTCTCTATGTTGGCCTTGTCAGCAACCTTTTGTTTTTGAATCCGAACATTCTGTTAGGCCTTATTCTGATTGTACAGTCTTACTTATGATAACCTTTATCACTAGTTACTATTTTTCCAACTCCAATTTGTTGGTTGTTATTGTCTTCCTAGCTTCCTGTTGCGCATATTCCTACTTGTCTACCCCTTTACTCCTACTCAGATTCTTTGTTTCGAGACTCATCATTTACTCTTCAAACCTAACTAACCTAACTAACCTAACTGACCCATAACAGCCACCTTTATAGACACTACACTAACCCACATTATAGACTCTTGAGCATAGCATCAAATCAATATGTATTCTACCATAAAAGGCAGAATCTATTTGACTTTTATGCAGCCTCAACAAACATTACAGACATCTTAACAGATACACATCTACTGAGAATAATATACACTTTTACACATTACAATGCACTAATCATCATAGAATCAGACTGTGTTACCATTATAGTCAACAAAGTCAGCTTAACAGACTTTAATACCCCTATTCACTCATAACAGACACCTTTTGTTATTGACTATTTGGCATCTTCAGCTCTGTGATGACACACTCACCCCCGGGCAAACAGCCCTCTATCTCCACCTACACCACTTTATCTACTTCCTTAGTTGACCTGTACCTCAATCTATAATACTGCAAAACAACAAAAACACAAGCAAACAAAACATGTCCTCTATATCCGGCTTAGCCCCTTTCCTTTCTTTATAATCACCCCTCTGGACCAGGGTGACTATGCATTTTCATTGTGAACGCTTTCTATGGTAATATTTGGCTCATTCCAACCCTTTTAAAACTGCATTTTATATTGTTCTATCACATGCACAACAACAAGAAATCCATGCCACAAACATATATAGACTACAGATCTTCCTACAGCCCCATGCCCCCTCTGATTTTTTCAGTTCGGCTTTGTACTTGCTACCCCTACAATTTGCTATTACGCCTTAAGTTGTATGGTGGTCTTCTCTTTGAGGCTTGCCCTGTCTCCTGCTATCGACAAAAAAAGATGAAAGCTATTGTCCTTGCCCCTCATTTGAACAGATTTTATGTGTTTGAGATCCCTGCTTATTCTGATTAATCCAGCCCATTTTATCATGTATCTTTGTGCTATATCCCAGCATTACTAACATGGACAATAACCAAATATAAATTAAATTTACCTACCTTGACTTATTTAGTCCATATTCAACAATTGCATTAGGGAGCCTGTATCTAACCGACAGGATTATACAAAATTTTGTCATCTTACTACATATGAGAATTAGAAATTCCTTGTAGCTAGATTTTAACTTGCTATTCTTTTATATCTAGCCTTTCTTTATTCTAATATGCGGGAAAGCCAAACTGTCTAATTTGATAATGCCCTTATAACTTGCTAGAATCTTATTATTCATAAAAACTTGTTTGCCTTTTTTTATCCATTCTCTAGCTAATTTATTTGCCAGCTCGTTCACTTCCATATATATTGTATTATATCTTTTTTTTTTGAGATCTCATTAGATTGGATATGTCTTCTAGGTCCTCCTCGATCTGCACCTCTTTATTTTTTGATTTAGTAGATCTACTACTATTTTTGAATCTACTTGAATAACAATGTTTTCAAAACTCCTTTCTTCACATAGCTTTAGCCCTTGTCTAAGGTCTAGGATCTCTGCATGTAGTGCAGAGCTTGCTTTATAATTTAATGTAAATGCTAATATCAGCTTTCCCTCTGCATTTCTTATCGTCCCTCCTCATCCTCCTGCTAATCTCATATCCCTATTAAAGCTTTCATCTGTAATTAATACCAATTTTCCTTCTGGAGGGTTTTCCCAGTTAATTTTAATTATTCTATCTGGCTTAACCTTCCTAGTTGTTAGCCCCCATTTATATGACACATCACTTTCTAATTTATGATGTTTTATTTTTATAGAGTTAGCCTTTGAGATCTTTCTTGTTTCTCTCTATATCTTTTAAGATATTTATCCCACAAATTTTTTTCCTGTCATACATGCTTTGATTCACAGCCTTCCAATTATACCAGATAACTATATGTAGGATATTATTTTTAAACCATCTCTATACATTATTTTTTGGTTTTACCCTATTCCATTTATAGATTCTATCTTTAAGTTTTATATTATCATTTTTCATGTACATAGAGTTTTTTATCGAGTCCCATACTTCCTTAGCTATATTTCCATGAGATAAAAGATGGTCCAAGGTTTCCTCATTTTCCTAACAACACTCACATCTTGAGGCAAGCCTAATGCCCTTAGCTTGAATGTTTGTGTTTGTTGGTATAATATTCAGGAGAGCCCTCCACATAAATATACACAATTTCTATCGGTTATTATTCTGCCATATCCATCTAAATAACTCATGCACTTTTTTCTTCTGTCTAACTTCATTCTTTGCTGATTTCAAAGAAAAATTCCCTTCTTGGTTTAAGGTCCATTTCCAGCCACCCCTGGTTAGTTTAGCATGCTTTTCCATGACTTCTTTTTGCTTAAGCATTTGTATCCATACATTTGACTTCCTACTCTTTTTTATTTCTCTGCTCCTATCATTATTCATCTAGTATTTGGCCCAGATGAACTCCACCCACAAACTCTCACTATCTTTAAGCCACCATCATTTCTTAGACGTCCATGCTCTTGATATTTTCTGTAGACTTCCAATATAGAGTCCTGCCACCTCCTTTTTGGTAGGCACACATCCTCCAATTTCTTCTAAGAAGAATAAGATGAATAAGAAGAATAAGAAGGATAAGATGAATAAGAAGAAAAAAAGAATAAGAAGGATAAGAAGAATAAAAAAAAATAACAAAAAGAATATTAAAAAGTAAAAGAAAAAAAAAGAAGAAAATGAGGAATAAAAAAATTTAAAAAATATGAAGAATAAGATGAATATGAAGAAGAAAAATAAAAAGAAGAGGAAGAATAATAATAATAATAAGGAGAATAATAAGAATTAGATAAATAAGAATTAGATAAATAAGAATTATATGAAGAATAAAATAAGGTTGAATAATAAAAATAAGAAGAATAGGAAGAATAAGAAGAATAAGAAGGATAAGAAGAATAAGAAGATTAAAAAGAATAAGTAGCATAAGAAGAATAAGAAAAATAAAAAGAATAAGAATAATAATTAGAACAAGAATAATAAGAAGAATGAGAAAAATATAAAGAAAAAGATGAAAAAGAATAATAATAAGAATAAGAAAATAAGAAGAATAAGAATAATAAGAACAATCAAAACAATTAGAATAATAAGAAGAATAAGAAAAATAAAACGAGCATATTGTGTATTGTTTATTTTATGTTAGTCATGGGTGTAAAAGGGGAAAAGGTTAGTTCTAGATTGTAAAAATGGTATTCCTCTGCCAAAAGAGAGGGTTTTTATTAATTAAACTAACTTTTAAAAAAATGAAGAATGAGAAGAATATGAAAAATAAGAAGAATAAGAAGAAATAGTGGAATAAAAAGAAAAAAAAGAATAAGAAAAATCAAAACAATAAGAAAAAATAAGAAGAATAAAAGAATAAGAAGAATAAAAAGAATTAGAAGAATAAAAATAATAAAAATAAGAAATAGAATACTAAGAATAAAAGAATAAAGAATAAGAAGAATACTAATAATAATAAAAAGAATAAGAAGATAAAGAAGAATAAGAAAAATAAGATGAATAAAAAAGTAAGAAGAATAATAAAAAAATTAGAATAAGAAGAAAAGGAAGATTAAGAAGAATAGGAAGAATAAGAATAATAATGAGAAGAAGAAGAAGAATAAGAAGAATAAGAAGAATAAAATAGAATCAAAGAATTAGAAAAATATGTAGAATAATAATAATAATATGAAGAATAAAAATAATATGAAGAATAAGAAAAATAAATAAAATAAGAAGAATAAAAAGAATAAGTAGAGTTAAGTAGAATAATAATAATAAGAAAAAGAAAAAAATAAGAAGAAGTAACAAAAGAAAAAGATGAAGAAGAAAAAGAAGAATAAGAAGATAAGAAGAATAACAATAATAATTAAAATAACAAGAATAAAAAGAATAAAATGAATATAATGAATAAGAAAAATAAAAAGTATATAAAGGATAAGAATAATAAGATGATTAAAATGAAAAGGAAGAATAAGAAGAATAAAAAAAAAAAAGAAGAATAAGATAAAAGAGAATAATAAGAATAATAAGAAGAAGAATAATAATAATAACAAGAAATTAAAGAATAAGAAGAATAAGAAGAATACAATGAATAAGAATAATAAGATGAATAAAAAGAATAATTAGAATAAAAAGAATAAGAAGAAAAAGAATATGAAGAATGAGAAGAATAAGAAGAATAATGAGAATAAGAAGAATTAGAAGAATAAGAAGAATAGAAATAATAAAAAAAATCAGAAGAATTAGAAGAATACGTAGAATAATAAAAATATGAAGAATAAAAATAACAAGAAGAATAAGAATAATAAAAAGAATAAAAAGAATAAAAAGAATAAGTAGAGTAAATAGAATGAAAATAATAATAATAAAAAGAAGAAAAAGAAGAAAAAGAAGAAAAAGAAGAATTAGAAGAATAAGAAGAAAAATAAGAATAAAAAAATAAAAAAAATTTGAAGAAAGAGAAAAATAAAAAGTATATAAAGAATAAGAAGAATAAAAATAAAAAGAAGAATAAAAAGAATAAAAAGAATAAGAAGAATAAAAAGAATAATTATAATAAAAAGATTAAAAAGAATAGGAAGAATAAGAATAATAATGAGAAGAAGAATAAGAAGAATAAGAAGAATAAAAAGAATAAGAATAATTAGAAGAATAAGACGAATTAGAAGAATATGTAGAATAATAATTATATGAAGAATAAAAATAATAAGTAGAATAAATATAATAAAAAAAAAGAAGAATAAAAAGAATAAGTAGAGTGAGTAGAATAAAAAAATAATAATAATAATAAGAAAAAGAAGAATAAGAAGAAATATAATAAGAAGAATAATAAGAATAAAAAGAATATGAAGTATAAGAAAAATAAAAAGTATATAAAGAATAAGAAGAAAAGAAGAATAAGAAGAATAAAAAGAATAAAAAGAATAAAAAAGAATTAGAAGTATAAGAAGAATAAAAAGAATAATTAGAATAACAAGAATATGAATAATAAATAGAATAAGAATAATAAGAAAAATATGAATAATAAGAAGAATAAAAAGAATAAAAAGAATAAGTAGAACAAGAAAAATAATAAGAAAAATAAAAATAAGAAGAATAAGAAGAATAATAAAAATAAAAAGTATAAAAAGAATATGAAAAAAAAAGATTAAGAAGAATAAGAATAATAAGAATAATAAGAAGAATAAGAATAATAAGAAGAATAAGAATAATAAGAATAATAAGAAGAATAAGAATAATAAGAATAATAAGAACAAAAAAGAAGAAAAAGAAAAATAAAAAAAATAAGATGAATAAGAAGAATAATAAAAATAACAAGATTAAGAAGAATAATAAGAATAATATGAATAACATGAAAAAAAAGAATAAGAATTAGAAGAAGAATCAAAAGAATTAGAAGAATAAAATGGATAATAAGAATAATAACAATAAAAAGAATAAGAAGAATATGAAGAATAAAAAGAATAAAAAGAATAAGAAAAATAAGAAAAATATAAATATTAAAAACAATAAGATGAATAAGAAGAATAAGAAGTATAAGAATAATAATAAGAATATGAAGATTAAGAAGAATAAGAAGAATATCAAAAATAACACAGAAAAGAAAAATAAGAAGAAAAATAAGAATAAAAAAAATAAGAAGAATGTGAAGAATCAAGAGAATCAGAAGAATAATAAGTATAAATAGAATAAAATAATGAGGAAAAAGAATAATAAGAAGAAGAATAAGAAGAATAAGAAATAAGAAGATGAATAATAATAATAAGACTAATAAGAATAAAAATAATAAAAAGAATAAGAAGAATAATAAATATAAAAAGAATAAGAAGAATAAGAATAATAAGAGGAATAAGAAGAAATAAAAGAATAAGAAGAACAAGAAGAATAAGAAGAATAAAAAGAATAAGAAATACAAGAAAAATAATTAGAAAAAGAAAATAAAAAAATTAAGAAGAATAGGAAGATGACTTCCTATACATGATTGCCTCATTAAAATTATGGCAGCATGTAAAAATCATGAACTATTAGAGTAAGCGCATGATATTGTAGTTCAAGGCGGAAGATGACTTCCTAATGGTCTGGTTAAGAGCTTCTTGGAGTGTCACTGGCTACCCAATGCGTGTTTTCAACTGGACACTAGATTTCTCTACCTTCGAGGAGTAATCTCATGCCCCGGTATGGTTTACACAACTAGAGCTTCCACTTCATCTCTATAATAAACATGCACTTCATTCAATAACACTATGTTTGGGCAAACCATGGCTGCTGGACGAAGCCACGGCATGTATGAAAAGGCCAGGGACCGCTAGATTTTGTGTAAAAATTGACCTCAAAACTATCCCCCCGCAAAGAGTGTGGGTGGGCAGTGACCTCACCAATGGATTCTGACATGAGCTTATTCCAGAATCCATACCATATTACAACCTAAACTGCCATAAAATGGGACATGAACATGTAGATTGTATGGTAGGTTGTAAAATGAAGAATTAAAATATAGTTAATACATTTAATAAGGGAAAAATGGGGGCAGAATATGGGTTAAGAGGGGGTTTATAGATGGAAAAACAAGAGGGAAAAAGATTGGGAAGGAGGCTGATAAGGGAGGGGAGTAGGAGGAATTAGAGGGGGGGAAGTAGAAATAGAAAGGGAGGGAAGCAAGGGTAGAAATATATATATATGGGGATACTGAAAAAGGTGAGGAAAGGTTAGAGAAGTTTAGGAAGGGACAGGAAAATAGAGCTGCACCAGAAGAAGATCAAGAGAGAATTGAAAAGAAGTCTAGGGGAGAGAAGGACATAGAAAAAAGAAGGATGAAAAAGATTAAAAAATTATTAGAGGAGGTGAAAAGGGAGTAGAAATGCTAGAGGGAGAGGGGAGGAGAAGAGATGTAAGGGCTAGAGGAAAGAAAAGGGTAGGGATAAAAGAGATGGAAGCAAAAAAAAATATAGAGTTGCTTAATTGGGCCGAGGATGATGTTGGGTAATTGCACTTCCACGGTAGTGGGATTAAGAAACAGAAACAACAGAAACACAGAAAACAAGCAATATATATCTCAATCCAGCAAGCATCCATGACAGAATCAAAAAAATGAGAAATCAACACCGAGAATAACGTGGTTCACTAGTCGCTTAGTTATAGATTAAAATCAAAATTGAAACATCTTAAAGTATGCAGCACACAGAGTAGTCACGAAAAATCACATAGAGAGAAGAGAGAGATGATGAACAGTTCCACGGGTCAAAAACAGCCACTCGAAAAATAAAATTACAAATCATTTTATATTAAAAAAAATATTTCATTTCATTTAACCGCAGCAGGTCGGATCATGGAACCGATCAGCGGGACTTCCATTATTGTGCTACTACTGCATCCCCGACCTTTTAATATTTCCTTTCATGCACTTACATGAAAATATTAAAACAGAAAAACATTTTGTTATAGAAACAGATTATTAAATAAAAAACAAATTACATATACAGCAGATGATCTTTTATCAGAAGATGATTTGGAGGCCAAAAGTTGGTCATTACTAGCATGAAAAAGGAGGAGAATATGTTGGACATGTATGCAATACATTATGATCTAACCAAAATGAACATAATTACAGAATAATATCACAAAGCAGGGAAAATGCATTTGAAGAAATAATGAGGCTCGAAAAAATCATGGAAAAAATGAATTTCTCAAAAAAAGTAGATCAAGCTCCACCGAGTTCAAACAAATCTCTAGGAACTAGAAAAAATATTTTAAAATGAAATATGACTCTAAATACACCATGAGGGCTCAAGTGAGAGGCACCTAGATATGATTAATAGCCTTTATTGGAATTTAAAAGGGGTAGCGAACACCCCAAAAAAATAGAATTAAAAATCTTATTATAATATATAGGTTAAAAATTATTATTCTAGCTGAACCAATGACTAACAAAAATCAAATAGATATAT
>JAREIK010003031.1:29605-54232 GCA_029783825.1 Sapria himalayana | reverse complement strand
TCAACTCTTTTCTTCCTCATGCTAATAGTGTTCTTGTTATTCATGATCACCATGTATTTCTATTTCTTCTTCTTTGTATTGTTTAATCTTCTTCTTTTTTTTTTCTTCTTCTACATTATTTTATTCTTAGGCTTCCTTCATTCATTGTTTTTCATGATCATCTATTTTTTCATCTTCTTCATCATCTTTTATTCTTTATCATCATTGTCTTCATCTCATTGTTATCTACTTTTCTTCTTCTTCACTTCATGTTTATCTCTATCATCATCATCATCATCATC
Organism: Sapria himalayana; assembly: GCA_029783825.1. Classification (NCBI taxonomy): domain Eukaryota; kingdom Viridiplantae; phylum Streptophyta; class Magnoliopsida; order Malpighiales; family Rafflesiaceae; genus Sapria; species Sapria himalayana. The sequence continues at coordinate 53,951 of JAREIK010003031.1, read as the reverse complement.
ATCATTGTTTTCTCTTTCTAGAACTATTTATTTTTGTTTGTACTTTTATTATTATTATTATTATTCTTATTAATCTTCTCCTTCGCCTTTCAAATACTACTTCTTGTTTTTCTGGATGATCATATTTTTATTCATCTTATTCTTCTTCTTAATCATCATCATTATCATCTTATTATTCTTCTTCTTATTATTTTTTTCAAATGTTTTTCTTATTCATCATTTTCTTCTTTTCATCATCATCATCATCATCATTTTCATCATCATCATCTTCTTTTTAATTATCCTTTTTATTTTAATTTTTTTTTGTATTCTACTAGATCTTCTTCACCTTCTTATTCATTTTTTTAAACTTTTTCAACTTCAAATTTTCTTTATTTTTATTATTCTTTTTCTTCTTCATTATCATCATTATAATTATCATCATCATAATTATCATCATCAACACCATCATCTCCATCTTCTTCATAATCTTTTTCTTATCCAACTTCTTCTACTCCATCTTCTTCTCAGTCTTCTCTTCCATTTTTTCAACTTCTTCATCATCATCTTCTTCTTCATATTTTACTTCTTTTTTTACTTTTATTCTTTATCTATTTCTTGTTCTTATTCTTCTACTTCTTCAACTTTTTCATCAACTTCTTTTTTTTTTCTTTTTTTTTCTTCTTCATCTTCATCTATTTATTTATTTTCTAATTTTTTTTCTTTCTTCTTCTTCTTTATTTTTCTTCTTTTATTTATTTTTTTCTACTACTACTACTACTACTTATTAGTATTATTATTATTAGTATTATTATTATTATTATTATTATTATTTTTCTTATTTTTCTTTTTCTTTTTCTTATTCTCATTATTATTATTATTTTATTATTATTCTTATTCTACCATTATAATCATCTTCATTTTATTCTTCATATTCATATTCTTATTCTTCATAGTCTTCATTTTATTCTCCCATTATTTTATTATTATTCTTATTCTACCATTATAATCATCTTCATTTTATTATTATTTTTCTCATAATTATCATTATAATCATCTTCATTTTATTCTTCTACTTCTTATTCTACCATTATATTTTTTATCATTATCATCATCATTATCATCATCTTTTTATTATTATTATTATTATTATTATTATTATTATTATTATTATTATCAATCTATTAGTCTATTTGTATTTTAGTCTATTAGTCTATTTATTTATGTCTATTTGTCTACCTAATACCTATCAATCAATTTATCAAACTATATGTATATCAGTTAATTTATATATCTATATTCTTGTCTATCAGTCTATTTATCTATCTTTATATCTATCTATCTATCTATCTATCTATCTTTTTCTCTATCAATTTATCAATTTTTATGTGTTTATATATATATATATATATATATATATATATATATATATATATATATATATATATATATATATATATATATATATATACCTATCTTAGTGTGCACATTATAGGAAGATGCATCATACTAAAGATAATTGTTAGGGTTTATTATCAGAAAAGAGGCATATAGTATTACATAGAGTCAAATTGTCGATAAAGGAGCAAATACTCATTTTACATATAATTATAGTTCATAGAATATTATTGTAATTACTGATAAATGTTTCAAAGATATTAGATATAATAATATTTACGATAACTTTTTATTTATTAATAATATTATGCTTAATCTTGATTATGATATTAGTTTATTTTTAATGTGTTATCTTTTTAGATAATTCATTTTTTAATTTTAATTTTTCCTCTACTAATGTTTGTTTGTAAGATTAGAAGATTCTTATGAAGACTCTATCTATGATTGAGTTGATTAAATTATATTTCTTCTCTCATATGGTATGATTTTATGTTAGTTTCAGTATGTTGGATTTTATACTTGTGTATTCTCAATTTAATTATTTTTTTTGACCATGTTCATGATATTATCAGTCTTAAGGATATTTTTTCATACAATATTAGATGTGAAAAAATAGATCAATAGACATATATAGAGATATTATGACAAATAGATAGAAAGACATATAGATAAATAGACTTATAGAAAGATAATAATATAGATAGATAGACAGATAAGTAGATATAATTAAGAGATAATATGATAGAAAGATAGATTGACGCATATATATATATATATATATTGATACACGGATAAAAGATAGATAGGTAGAATGATAGATAAATAGGCATATAACCTATATGACAAAAAAATAGACAAATATACAAATAAAAAGATAGATAAAAAATAGATAGACTGATAGAATAATAAACCGATGGATATATAGAAAGAAACATTGATATACTTATAAATAAATTAACATATAAATAGATAAACAAATAGATAGATAGATTTATTAATTTTTTGATAGACAAATATGTAATAGGCAGATATATAGAAAAAAGAACAGATAAATAGAGAATAAGATAGTTATATAGATTAATTGGTATATAGATATTTAGACAAATAAATAGATAGACATATATACAAATAGCCAAATAGACACATAGATAGATAGAGACATAAAAATAGATAGTCAGATAATTATATTGTCATATAGTCATAGTCAGATAGACATTTGTCATATAGTCATAGTTATCTAGTCATATAGTCATAGTCAGATAGTCTTTTGTCATATAATCATATAGTTATCTAGTCATATAGCCATATAATCATATATAGTCATATAGTAGTATAGTCATATAGTCATATAGTCCCAAAGTCATACTCATATATTCATATAGTCATATAGTCATATTGTCAGATAGTCATATAGGTATATAGTCATATAGTTAAAAAGTCAAATAGTTATCTAGTCATATAGTCATATAGTAATATAGTAATATAGTAATATAGTCATATAGTCAGATATATAGTCTTATAGTCATATAGTAATATAGTCATATAGTAATATAGTCATATAGTAATATAGTCAAATAGTCAGATATCATATAGTTTGATAGTCATTTAGACATATAGTCATAGAGTCAGATAATCATATAGTCATATAGTCATTGTGTGAGAGTCATATAGTCATATAGTTAAAAGGCCAAATAGTCAAATAGTTGTCTAGTCATATAGTCATATATTCAGATATATAGTCTTATAGTCATATAGTAATATAGTCAAATAATTAGATATCATATAGTCTGATAGTCATTTAGACATATAGTCATAGAGTTAGATAATCATATAGTCAGATAGTCATATAGTATAGTTAGATATCAGATAGAAATATTATCATATAGACATATAGTCAGATGGTCATATAGTCATATAGTCATAGTCAGATAGTCATATAGTCACATAGTCAAATAGTTAGAGAGTCATTTAGTCTTATAATCATATAGTCAAATAGTCAGAGAGTCATTTAATCATATAGTCATATAGTCAGATAGTCATATAGTTAGATAGTTATATAGTCAGATAGTCATATAGTTAATAAGTGATATAGTCATATGGTCATATAGTCATATAGTGAGATAGTCATATAGTCAAATAATTAATTTGACAAATAGTAATATAGTCAGAAAGACATAATCATATAGTCAAATAATGATATAATAATATACTCATAGTCAGAGTCATATAGTCAGATAGTGATATAGTCACAAGTTAGATATTCATATAGTTATATAGATAGTCATATAATCAAATAGTCCATTAGTCAAATAATATGACAATCATATAGTCAGATTGTCATAAAGTCATATAGTCAGATAGTCATATAATCAGATATACTTATAATCAGATAGTCATATAGTTATTTAGTCAGTTAGTGATATAGTCATATAGACATATAGTCATATAGGCATATAGTAATATAATCAGATGGTCATATAGTGAGATAGTCAGATAGTGAGATAGTCAGATAGTGATATATTCAGATAGTCATATTGTCATATAGTCAGGTGGTCATATAGTCATATAGTCATAGAGTCAAATAGTCAATCATATAGTCAAATAGTCAAATAGTCATATAGTGATATAATCAGATTGTCATATAGTCAGATAGTCTTATAGTCAGATAGTCATATAGTCATATAGTTAGATAGTCATATAGTCTTATAGTAATATAGTAATATAGTCATATAGTTAGATAGTCATATAGTCAGATAGTTATATAGTCAGATAGTCATATTGTCAATTAATCATGTAGTCATATTGTTATATAATCATAGAGTCAGATAGTCATTGTCATATAGTCATATAGTCAGATTGACATATAATCAGATTATCAAATGGTCATATAGTCAGATAGTTAGATAATCAAATAATCATATAGTCATATAATCAAATAGTCATATAGTCATATAGTCATATAGTTAGATAGTCATATAGTTAGATAGTCATATAGTCATATAGTTATAATGTCAGATAATCATATAATCACAATCATATAGTCACAAAGTCAAATAATTAAATTGTTGTGTAGTCAGATAGTTATATAGTCATATAGTCATATAGTCACATAGTCATAAGTCATATAGTCATATAGATAGATAGTCATCTAATCATATAGTCATATAGTTAGATAGTCATATAGTCATATAATCATATAGTCAGATAGTCATCTAATCATATAGTCATATAGTTAGATAGTCATATTGTAATATATTAATATAGTCAGATAGTCTTATAGTTATATAGTCTTATAGTCATTTAGTCAGATAGTAATAGTCACATAGTAATATAGTCATAGTCATAGCTATATAATTATATAGTCTTATAGTCATATAGTTATATCGTCATATTAGCATATTTTCATATAGTCAATAGTCATATAGTCAAATAGTCTGAAAGTCAAAACATCATATAGTCATATAGTTATATATTAATATAATCAGATAATCATATAGTCATATAATCATATAGTCATATAGTCAGTCAGATAGTCATATAGTCATATAATCATATAGTCATATGATCATATAGTCATATAGTCATATAGTCATATAGTAATATAGTCTTATATTCAGATTGTCAGATAGTCATATAGTCATAACGTCATATAGTCTTTATCATATAGTCAGACAGTCAAATAGTCATAGTCATATATTCATATAATCATATTGTATTATAGTGATATAGTCATATAGTCATATACTGATATAGTCATAAAGTCATATAGTTAGATAGTCAGATAGTCATATAGTCATATAGACATATAGTCAGACAGTCATATAGTCGAATAGTCTTATATTCATATAGTTAGATAGTTATATAGTTATAAAATATTTTCGTCAGATAGTCAAATAGTCTTATAGTCATAATCATATTGTTATATAGTCAGATAGTCATATAGTGAGATAGTCACATTGGCATATATTCATATAGTCATATAGTCACATAGTCATATAGTCACATAGTCATATAGTCATATAGTCATATAGTCACAAAGTTACATAGTCATATAGTCATATAGTAATATACTCATATAATCATATATTCATATAGTCATATAATCATATATTCATATATTGATATAGTCATATAGTCATATAGTCATCTAGTCATATTGTTATATAGTCATATAGTCATATAGTCATATAGTCATATAGTCATATAAACATATAGACATATAGTCAGATTGTATGATAGTCATATAGTAATATAATTATATAGTCTTATAGTCAGGTAGTCATATATTCATAGTTAGTCAGATAGTCATATAGTCAGATTTTCAGATAGTCATATTGTCATATAATCATTTAGTCAGATTATCATTTAGTAAGATTGTCAGATCATTAGATAGATTGATAGATAGAGTAATAGACTTACAGACAGACAGACTGACAGATAGATAAATATAAAGATAAATAGATAGAGAGATAGAGAGATAGAGAGATAGACAATATAGATAGATACAAAGATAAACATATTGATAGATAGATAATTAAAGACATTGATAGAAAGATATAAATACATATAGTTAAATATACAAATAGAGAGATAAATAGATCGATATATATCCAGATAGGTTTAATGATAGATAGACAAAAAGATAGATAGATAGATAGATAGAAATATAGATAGATAGACATATAAAAATATAGATAGATAGTCATATAGGTAGATATATAGATAGAAATTTATAGATATACAATATATACATATACAAATAAGACAGATAGAAATATAGTCAGATAGATATATAGACAAATAGACAAGTATATAGATAAAGATATAAACTAATAACAGATAAATAGATAGAAAGATAGATAAACAATATAGATAGATATATAGATTGAAAAATAGATAAATAGATATAGAGATAGATAGATAGTTAGACATATAAAAATTTAGATGTACAGATAGATAGATAGATATATCTACATATAGACAAATAAACAGATACATAGATTGACAAATAGATTGAAAGATAGACAGACAGACAGATAAGTAGATAGGTAAATATTCAAATATGTAGATATGTAGATTGGTAGATAGGCAGATATATACATAAGTAGATATGCATATAGGCAGATTGGTCGATAGGTACTTAGAAAAATAGCCAGATAGACAGATAGACACACAGATAGACATATAGATAAAAAAACATACAAATTGATAGATATACAAATAGTTAGACAGATAGACAAATAGATAAATAGATAGTTGGATATATTGGCACATATAGGAAAGAGACAGATAGATAGACATATATAGAGAGATATATAAACATATACATAAATAGACATATAGAAAGATAGAAAGATAGACAGATAGATGTTTATATAGATAGAAAGTTAACTTATGCACAAATAGATAGAAAAATATTAAATCAGATAGATAGATAGTTAGAAAAGTATATAGATAAAGATAAAACCAATAAATAGATAGACAGATACACAAATAGAGAGAGACAGATAGACCATATAGACATATAGATAGATAAACATATAAACATATATACATATAGATTGACAGATAGATAAATAGATATAAAGACAGATAAAGAGAGATAAATATATATATATATATATATAAACAGATTGATAGTTCATATAAACAGATAGATATATAGACATATAGACAGATAGATAGACAGATATATAAACATATAGACAGATTAAGATATAGATAGATATAGAGATATACAGATATACATATAGATAGTCAAACATATAAAAAGATAGATAAATAGTGACACCGATAGACATATGCATAAATAGACATATAGAATGAGAGTCCCATTGATAGATATAAAGATAGACATGTAGATAGATAAATAAATAAACGGATAAACAACTATTATTTAAAGAGTTAGATAGATATACTAAATATATAGATCGAAAGATTGACATATAGACATTGACAGATAGATAAAAAGCCAGATACAGAGATAGGCAGATAGAAAGATAAATATATAGATAGATAGATTGGAAGATTTATTGTTAGACAGATAGATTGACAGATATATAGATAGACAGATGAAAGATAGAAACATAGAATAATATACAGATAGATAGATATGTAGACAAATATGTTTATAGTTAGAAGATAGACAGATAGATATATAGACAGATATATATATTGACAGATAGACTGATAGATTTATAAATTGATAGATAAATATATAGATAGACAGATAGACTGAAATACAGATAGATTAATAGATAGACGGATAGGTATATAGACTGATATATATATATAGACAAATAGACAAATAAACAGATAGACATATAAACAGATAGAAAGAGATAGATGGACATATTGACAAATAGCCAGATAGTCATATGGATAGTAACATAGATTGAAAGATAGAAATATAGACATATAGAGAGATATATAGTTAGACATATAGAAGTTTGATAGATAGATAGATGATGGATAGATAGATAAATAGAAAGATAAATAGATAGTTTGCCAAATAAATAGATAGACAGATAGACAGACAGAAAGATAGATAGATATATATATATATATAGATAGTCAAATAGATAGACAAATAGACAAGTAGAAAGACTAATAGACAAACAAAATAGATAGATATAAATATAGTCAGATAGATATATTGAAAAATAGAGATGTAAATAGATAAATTTATAAATTGATAAATAGATAGAGAGATAGATAGTTAGACAAATAAATAGATAGATATATGGAAAGATATATAGATAGATAGAGATATATACATATAGACAGATAAACAGATACATAGATAGTCAAATAGATAGATATAAAGATAGATAGATAAGTGGATAGCTAAATATTCAGATAGGTAGATAGGTAGTTTGGCATATAGGCAAATAAATTGATAAGTCGATAGGCAAATAGGCATATTGGTAAATAAGTACTTAGGAAAAAAGTCAGATAGACAAACAGAATGATAGATAGACAAATAGACACATAGATAGATAGATAAAAAATATACAGATTGATAGATATACAAATAGAAAGACAAATATATAGAAAGATAAATAGATAGATGAAATTAAGGCACATATAGGATAGAGATAGACAGATAAACTTATATAGAGAGATATATGGACATATACACAAATAGAAATATAGAAAGATAAAAAGATAGACAGATAATTGTTATAGAGAGAGATAAACATATACACAATTAGATAGAAAGATAGTTAATCGGATAGATAGATAGTTAGTTAGACTAGTAGATAGATAAAGATGAAACCAATAAATATATATACAGATACACAAATAGAGAGAGATAGATAGACAATATAGACAGATAGATAAACAAATACTTATATAGACAGATAGATAAATAGACAAATAGACATAAAGACAGATAGACAGATAGACAGATAATGAGAGACAAATATATAGATAGACAAATTGATAGATCATATAGACAGATAGACATAAATAGACAGATAGACAGATAGACAGATATATAGACATATAAATTGATAGAAAGATAAATAGACATATATATAGATAGACAAATATATAGATAGTCACACATATAGAAAGATAGATAGTTACACAGATAGAACATACACAAATAGACATATAGAATGATAGTCCCATTGATAGATAGAAAGATAGAAATGTAGATAGATAAAGAAATAAACTGATAAACAAATATATAGTTATAGAGAGATAAATTCAATAAATAGATAGATAGATAGACATATAGAAATATTGACTGATAGACAAAATGATAGATAGAGAGATAGGTATATAGACAAATAGACAGATAAATATATAAACATATAGATTGAAAGTTATATAGTTAGATAGACACAGACAGATATACAGATAGACATATAGATGTATAGGCAGATTCACATATAAACATATAGACATATAGACAAACAAATAGATAGATAAATAAATAGACCAAAAAAGATAAATAATAGACATATAGGCAGATAGATACATATATAGCTAGATTGATAGATTGATAGCAAGATATATAGATAGATAGATTTATAGGTAGACAGATAGATTTATAGTTAGAAGATAAATATATAGACAGATATAGATATTGACAGATATATAGATTGATAGATTTATAAATTAATAGATAGATATATAGATAGACAGATAGAGTGAAATACAAATAGTTAGATAAAAGATAGACAGATAGATATATAGATTGATATATATAAAGACAAATAGACAGATAGACAGATAGATATATAGAAAGATAGACAGAATGATAGATAGACAAATAGAAAAATAGCCAAATAGCCATATGGATAGATACATATATTAAAAGATAGAAATATAGACAGATAGAGAGATAAATAGTTAGACATATAGATGATTGATAGATAGATAGATTAACGAATAGATAGATAAATAGATAGATTAATATATAGATTGACAAATAAATAGATAGACATGCAAACAAATATATAAATAGATAGATAAATAGATAGATTGACAAATAAATAGATAGACATGCAAACAAATATATAAATAGATAGATAGATTTATCAAAAACTAGATACCCAAATAGCCAGATAGCCAGATAGGCACAAAGAGATAGATTATTAGATTGACAGATAAATAGATAGATATATAGATATATAGATAGACATAAATACAGATAGATAGATAGACTGATAGATAGCTAATTACATAAATAGATAGACAAATAAAAAGATTGACAAATAAATAAATAAACAGATAGACAGATAGACAAATAGAAAAATAGACAGATAGATAAATAGATAGATAGACAGATATTTAGATAGATAGATAAATAGTTAGATAGGTAGATAGAAACATAGAAAGATAAATAGATATATAGATAGATATATAGATAGATATATAGATATATAGATAGACATATAGACATATAGGTAGATAGACAGATAAACAGATAGATATATAGATAGATAAATAGAAATATATAAATATATAAAGATAGATATAGATAGATATACAGATATACAGATATATAAATATATAGTTAAATAGATAGATAAATATATCGATATATAGATAGATAAATAAATAAATAGATAGACGACAAATAGACAAATAGAAATACACAAATAGACATAGACAGATAAACATATAGACCGATCAATAGGTAGACATATAGATATGTAGACAAATACAATCTATATAGATTGAGAGAAAGATAGATAGAGAAACAGATAGTCAGACAGATAGATTGATAGATAGAATTATATACATATTTTCTCTCCTGAGGTTTCTCAGGATAGAAAAATAACAAAAATAAGAAGAATTAGAAAAAAAAAAAGAAAAATAAGAAGAATAAGAATAATAAAAATAATAAGAAAAATATGAAAAATAAGAATAATAAAAAGATTTAAAAAAAGGAATAATAAGATTAAAAAGTATAAAAGAATAAGAAAAATAAGTATGATAATAAAAATAAGAAAAATAAATGTCAATAAGAAGAATAATAATAATAAGAATAAGAATAATAATAATAATAATAATAAGAATAAGAATAATAAGAATAAAAAGTATAAGAAGAATTAGAAAAATAACAAGAATATCAAGAATTAGTAGAATAAGAAAAATATGAAGGAATGACGAATAAAAAGAATATGAATAAGAATTAATTAAAATATTATAAAGAATAAAAAGAAAAATAAAAATAAGAAAAATAAGAAAAATAAAAAAAAACAAGAATAATAATAATAATAAGTAGAATACAAATACTAAGAAGAATAAAAGAATAAAAAGAATAAAAAAATTAGTAAGAATAAGAAGAATAGGAAGTATTAAAAGAATAAGAAGAATAAAATGAATAAAAAAAAGGAGAATAAGAAAAATAAGAAAAATAAGAATAATAAGTACAATAAAAAAAGAACTAGAAGAACAAGAAAAATTAGAAGAATAAGAAGAATAAGAAGAATTAGAAAATTAAGAAGAAAAAAAATAAGAAGAATATGAAAATAATAAGAATAAAAAAAATAAGAAGAATGAGAAAAATATGAATAAGAATAAAAAAATAAGAGGGACAATATGAATAAAAAGATTAAGATATTTATAAGAATAAGAAGAATAATAAGAATAAGATGAATAAGTAAAATAAGAATAAAAAGAATAATATAGATAATACAAAGAATAATAAGAATAATAAAATAATAAAAAATAATAAGAATAAAAAGAATAAGAAAAATATAAAGAATTAGAAGAATTACTAGAATAAGAAAAATAAGCTGAATAAAAAAAGTGAAAGAATAATGAGAATAAGAAGAATAATAAGAATGTGAATAACAAAAATAAGAAGGATAATAAAAATAAGAATAATAAAAAAATAATAAGAATAAGTATAACAAGAAAGTAAAGAAGAATAAGTATAATAAGTAAAATAATAAAAATTAAAAGAAAAATAAAAATAAAAAAGAATAAGAAGAATAATAAAAAAAATAGAATAATAAGAATAAAAATTATTTTAAGAATAATAAGACTGAGAAGAATAAGAAGAAAAATAAGAATAAGAAGAATATGAAAGATAATAATATGTAGAATAAGGAGAATTAGAAGAATAAAAAAATTAAAAACAAAAAGATCTATTATATATATATATATATCTTTTTGTCTATTTGTGTGTCTATTTGTCTATTTGTAAATCTGTTTATCAGAATATTTATCTTTCTGTTTATCTAACTATCTGACTATTTGTATATCTATCTATCTGTCTATCCATATATCTTTTGATATGTCTATTTATCTATTTATCTATATATTTGTATGTCTATCTATCTATCTAACTATCTCTCTATTTATCTGACTATCTGTCTAACTATTTATCTATCTATATGTCTATAAGTTTATCTGTCTATCTTTCAGTCTTCTGTCAATTTATTGATCAATCTATTTCTCTCTCTATCCATCTGTCTATCAATCTATCTGTCTATCTGTCTTTATATCTAACTATCTATCTATTTGTTTATCTATCTATCTATATATCTGTCTATCTTTCTATATGTCAATCTGTCTCTTTCTTTTTTTCAAACTATTCATCTTTATCTATCTTTCTATCATATATCTGTGTAACTATCTTTCTATCTTTCAATATATCTTTCTATCTATGTGTGTGTGTGTGTGTTTGTGTGTGTGTGTGTGTGTGTGTGTGTGTATATATATATATATATATATATATATATATATATATATATATATATATCTACCTATCTAACAATATATCTATTTAACTTTATATCTATCTATCAATCAATCTACTTATCTACCTTACTGGCTATCAGGATATTTGTTTACCTATTTATATTTCTATCTTTTTATCTAACTATTTATCTATCTATCTGTAACGCCCAAATAAAATGTTATTGACAAATTAATATTATAAATGTTAAATTGAGCCAAATTTGTGTTTTCCAGAGAAAATACAAATATACTATTATTATTCTTTACTTCTCAGTAGTCCAACTTGTTATTATTTCTTTTTTTGAAAGTTTGATTATTAAAAAAAAGCCATCTTTAGGTAGAAGAATACCTTTTTTTACAATCAAGTAGTACCCTTATCCCCTTTCATACCCATTAAAATATAAAGAAACAAAGCACATCATGCTTGGAGTGAATATTCTTATTTTAGCTATAAATGCACACCTAAAGTTTGATTATATGCTTAAACTGCTTTACGTGATAGATAATCATATAGTTAGATAGTCATATAGTTATATATTCAGATAGACATATAGTAATATAGTCAGATAGTCATATATTCAGATAGTCATATATTCAGATAGTTATATAGTCAGGTAGTCATATATTCAAATAGTTATATACTCAAATAGTCATACAGTCATATAGTTAGATAGTCATATAGTCAGATAGTCATATAGTCATATAATGAGATAGACATAGTTAGATAGTCATATAGTTAGATAGTCATGTAGTCAAATAGTCATATAGTCATATAGTGAGATAGACATAGTTAGATAGTCATATAGTCATATAGTTAGATAGTCATACCGTCATATAGTCATATAGTTAGATAGTCATATAGTCATATAGTGATATTATCAGATAGTCATATAGTCACATAGTCATATAGTAAGCTAGTTATATTATCAGATAGTCATATAGTCATATAGTCATATTGTTTAGGCCTCAAATAATGACTCCAATGATCAAGAGCTCTCACAATGGCATAGAACTTCTTATCTTAAGTTGGGTAGTTCTTCGAATCAGTTAAATTTTCACTGAAATATGCTAATGGACTTTGTTCTTGAACTAGAATAGCTCTAATGGCAACTCTACTTGAAACATATTTAGCTTCAAATACTTATTCAAAATTAGGAAGGGCGAGAATGGGGGACTCACATAGCTTTTGTTTAATGAGTTCAAAAACATAATGAGTAGCTCTTGTCAATTCAAAAGAACCCTTCTTCATACATATAGTGATTGGGGCCATGATTGTACTGAAATTCTTCACAAAATGATGATAGAAAAAAGAAATACATGAAAACTCCTTACATCGGTGATTGATTTCGATCTGGCCAGGTTTTCATTGCATCTACCTTCAATTGATCAAAGGAAATTTTATCTTTTGAAACCACATATCGGAGGAATATAATGCTGGAAGAGAAGAACTCACACTTATCCATTTGGCATAAAGCTTCTATTCTCTCAAGGCTTTAAAGACTTGTTTCAAATGAAAAATATGCTCCTCCTCATTTTGACTATAAAAAAAGATATTCTCAAAGTATACAACAACAAACCGATCAACAAAGTAACAAAAAACCTCGTTCATAAGCCTAATGAAAGTACTTGGATCATTAGAAAGTCCGAATGACATAACCACCCATTCATATAAACCTACCATAGTCTTGAAGGCTATTTTCCACTCATCTCCTCCCGCATTCGGATCTGGTGATAGCCACTTGGAAAATATATCTTTGAAAATACAGTAGAACCATATAATTCATCAAGCATATCATTAAGTCTAGGTATATGATATCTATACTTAATTTTGATGTTGAAAACTCAACTATCGACACACATTCTAAATGTTCAATCATTCTTTGGTACGAGTAGAAGCTGAACAGAACATGTGCTCATACTTTTTCAAACATATTCCTTGTTGAGAAGTTCATTGACTTGCCTTTGCAGCTCTTTTGTTTCCTCCGGGTTGCATATATATGCTGCTTTGTTCGGTAGATAGGCACCGGGCAACAAGTCAATTTGGTGCTCAATACCTCTTATTGGAGGTAATCCAGATAGAAATTCTTCAGGGAAAACATCTGAAAAGTCTTTTAACAAGGAATACATTTTCGAGTTGGTATAGGTACCTCTTTATCACTTCTTTTCTCTACCATAAGCAAAGCAAATACATTTTTCTATTTGGTAATGGCTCTCTCAACCTGTGTTTCACTCAAGTAAAGATTTTCCTTACTAGTGTTTCCCTCCCCATGTTGATTTCGATGTATCATATTCGGTCTCAAAGATTCAAGAGTAATAAATTTTCATTACTTGTGAAAAGAGTGTTTTTATGCCCAATATGTACATCCTTTCTATCATATTGCCAAGGTTTGCCTAACAACAAGTGACAAGAATCCATGGGAATAATATCACACAAAACTTCATCTCGATAATTCTTCCGAATGGAAAATGATATAAATGCTCATTTGGTCACCTTCACATCACTTCCTTTGCCAAGCCACTGAAGCTTGTATGGTTGAGTATGTTTCAATGTTGGTAGCTTCCATTTTTCAATCATGGTTGTCGAGGTGACATTGGTGCAGCTTCCTCCATCGATAATCATCGTACACACCTTCCCGTTAATAGTACAATGTGTGTGGAAGATGTTCTCCCTTTGCTCTTTCTCTTCATGAGATATCTCAACATGTAATGCTCCCGTATCACCAATAACTCGCCATCATCATCCTTCAATGATATTCTCGGATTCTTCAGCTTCAGAATCATTCGATTTATGTTCTCCGCTGGCCTCTTGAAGTTCCAAATCGATTTTCTCAATTTCATGAAGATTCATAACTCTTCGATTTGGATAATTAGCTTGTAAATGCCCATAGCCATGGCATTTAAAACACTTCCTTGTGTCACCATTAACTTTCTTGCTGGTCTCTTTGACGGGTTCCACCAACTTATTTTTACCCTTAGCTTTCGACAAAATACTTTCATATTTGCTTGAGGAAGCATCCCTAAAATAGAATGTCCCATTCGAGAAGGTTTTGAAAGAAAACCTCTTGCTTCTCTTTAGTTGTTCTTCAACCTTCATTACAAGCTTTCAAACATCTTCAATAAGGCCAATAAGGTTGAAGTTCAACCAAATCAGCAATTTCCTAATTCATGCCACCAAGGAATCGAGCTATGGTTTGTTCTGGAACTTCTGGAACTTCACATCTCATTATGAGTTGTTCAAACTCACGAATATATTCTTCAATACTCATCCCTTGTTGTCTCAGAAAATTTAACTTGAGAAATAGATCTTACTTATACATATAGGGTAAGAACCTCTTTTTCATGATTTTCTTGAGTTTATCCCAAGAGTTGATTCAGCTTTTCCCTTCCCTAGACCCCCGATGCTTTAAATTCTCCCACCATAGAGAAGCATATTTAGTAAGTTTCAAAACAGCAGTTTTGCACTTCTTCTCATCCGAGTAGGACTTGAAGTCAAAAACGCGTTCAATGGCATGGAGTCAATCGACAAAGTTGTCTGGATTAAGACTTCCCTCGAATTCAGTTATATCTATTTTAATTTCATGGTCATTCTCATGGTATTTTTTTTTTCTTCAAACTCTCGACTCAGAGGCACTTGAGTTGCCTCCAGTGAAATCAGGTCGGTTTGACCCGATTCCAAAAGCCACCGATCAAGGACTCGTGATCTATTTCAGGATTGCACGATTTTGAAAAAAAAGACCGTATCTTTTTTAATACTGGTCGGATTGACCTGATTCCAAAAGCCACAGATCAAGGACTCTTAGATCTACAACTTTTTTATTTTGAGGATCCCTAAATAAGCTTAATGGAGTGACCAATTTTGGAAGGAATTTGATGAGGCATTGTGTTTGTGGGGGTGTTTTTAATTCGAGATAAATGTAGTTCACCACCAAAGCTTAAAGAAAATTCAACCTACCAAGAATAAAGAACTATTTGATTCACCATCAACGACGTTAGATAAAGAATCGATATAATAAATCCTCCCAAAGAGACTTTCATTCATTCAAAAAAAAAAAACCCCTTACAAATGAGAATGTCTCCTTATATAGAGATTAGACTCAGAATTGAAAAAAATAAAAAAAAATAAAAATAAAAAATTGGGAAATAGGAGTCTTCTCTTCAGTCTTCGAAATTCGTCCACCAATAATAATTAGCAAATATCTAGTTCCAAAGAACATTAAATCACTACGGAAATTATCCTAAATATCTCCATTTTGATATAACATCGATTATCAATGAATTTTAATTTTCGGAACATCTTTCCTCAACCCATCAAAGAAATTTGCAACCGAAGTTAGTCTTAACATGAATAAGTACCGATAGTGTATATTTTGTCGTGGGAATTTTCTCAGAACTTAAGGATTAATTAGTAGTCTCGAATGCTCCTACATTAGGTTGACCTTCTCTGGTGACCATCTCTTGAGGTCTATTGATTCTCTATTTCTCTCATCAGATCTTTTTATTGCCATACAACAAAGGATTTGAGATTTAGTGGAAAAATGTGATTTACATTTACAAAGTTGTTCAACAAGCTGTTTGCTAATAAGGAGATGAGAATTTTGATACTATGACTTGATTGATGCTGGCGGAAAGATGACCATTTTGTATAAGTTGAAGCTTGGTGAAATTATTACCACAATTCCTACTATTATCTTTAAATGTAGAGACTATTAAATACAAAAACATCAATTTCATTATGTGGGATGTTGGAGGTCAAGACAAGATTCATCCTTTCTAGAGGGATTACTTCCAAAATACCAAAGGTCTCATATTTGTACTGGACATCAATGAAAGAGATTGAGTAGTTGAAGCCATAGATTAGTTGCATAGGATGCTAAACGAGGAAAAGCTTCGAGATGTTTGCCAATAAGCAAGATCTTCTCAATGCGATGAATGCAGCTGAAATTACTGACAAGCTAGGACATCACTCTCTTCTCCAATGCCATTGGCACATTCAGAGAACCTATGCTACCTCTGGTGAGGGCCTCTGCGAGGGTCTTGATTGGCTTTCTAATTACATTGTTAGCAAATTATAAATAATTTTAGCAGGAGGTGGTAAACTTTATTGACATATCTGGATGCGAATCTAATCTTTGCCTATTTTGCTTGAGTTTTATTGTGTTGTGGATGATATCATCTGTTTCTAGGCAGATTCAAATTGTATTTATATTTATATATTGCATGCCTGAAATACAAGACCACATTTACTTTGTTCTGTTCTGTTGTAAGCCTAACTTGTTTGTTTTCTGTTTTGTGTTTTGTTGCCATTGGATCCCAAAGGTATAAGAACATATAACTATAAATAATTGTCTTTGACTATATGTATTACTATAAAAGCTTTATACATAACTATATTTAAATATATAATTTACAACTTATATTTAATATACATTTGTATATATTAGTATTCAAAAATGTATTTTACTATATCTATACCTATACATAATTATATGTATAGATATATAAAATTATATAAATAAATATATATGACAACATGTATAAATATAAGTTTAACTATGTGTGTAACTATATATACAACCACATGTAATTATATTTATAATTACATTAGAACAACTTACAATATTATGTTTAAATATATGTGTATAACTATATATAAATATTTGTAAAACTAAATAAAATTGTATATAATTAAATATAACTATATTATTAACTAAAATTTATCAATCGCAAATAAAAAATATTTATACTTTCTTTGAATATTAAAGCATCCAAGAAAGACATATCTTAATGTTTTAGGTGTCAAACTATCCAATCTAGGATAAAATCATAGACAGTAAATATTCCCAAAAATTCTATAAGGCGGGCTAAATGATATATCTCCTTGATTTAGAACCTAAGTGAATACCCACTAAGAAAGAATAGAATATAACATCTAATTAGAGGTGTCAATTGGGCTGGCCCGGCCCGACACGACACGGTTCAGCCGTGCCTGGGCTAGCCCGGCATGAAAAAATTCAGTGCCCGGGCCCTTGTCGTGCCCGGGTTAGGCACGAGCTGTGCCGTGCCGTGCCTGGCCCATTCTGTGCTGTGCCTGACCCGGCACGGTTCGGCCCACGGCACGGCACACCGGCACGGGTTTGTCCCGTGCTGGGTGTCCCGTGAACCCGACCCCACGATGATCCCTCCCACAAAAAAGACCACGGGTCGGGTCTGATTAGACACGACCCACGGTCCCCCCCGAATCCCGACCCGTACGGACATGCAAGCCCGAGCGGGCCAGGCAAGGCACTGCACGGCACGCTATGCCTACTGGCCGTGCCGGGCCCATCTATTTTAAACCGTGCCAGGCCAGGCATGACATGGTACAGTAACTGTGTCGTGCCTGGCCCGGCACGACGGCATACTCGTGCTCAAAAAATTTGGGCCGGCTCGGCCCGACCCGTTTGACACCTCTGCATCTAATTGATGAGATTATTTGTTTTAAAATTATATCTTCAAAAAAATATTTAATAATACTTTTTTCAGAAGAGGTGTACGAGTTCTCAATTAGATAACTATTATTCTATTCCTTTGAATTATTCCATTCTATAGAAATGTGATGACATACAAATTTGATACATAATCTTATGATATATATAATAAATAATAAATATATCTAATATATATCTTAATGCATTATTAATTTTTATTATATTCAATTTTCATTATTTTATAATATATAAAAAATAAAAAGATTTGTGATATGTGAAAAAAAAGAAATATTCATATATACTATAAGTAATCATCAATAAAAATAATCAATACCTAAAGTCATCTGTAATCACATCGTTACTAATTCATAATATATAATCAATTAGATCAAAGAAGTTCTCACTAACATCAAGTTAGCAAGTAGAATAGATAACTCTAGTATATTTTTCCAAATAACACATCTCATATTGTATGAAAAAATATCATTGACTGATATAATATTCTTAACTTTGTCAATAAAAAATAATTAAATATTATTATATCTAATATCTTTGAAACATTTATCATTAATTATAATAATATTCTATGAACTATAATTATATGTAAAATGAGTATTTGCTCCTTTATCGACAATCTGACTCCATGTAATACTATCTACCTTTTTTGTGAAAATAAACCCTAACAATTATCTTTAGTATGATGTATCCTTCTATAATGTGCACACTAAGATAGATAGACACACACACACACATATATATATATATATACATACATACACACACACACAAAATTTGACAAATTGATAGAAAAAGAGAGAGACAGACATACATATAGATAGATAGATAAATAGATATATAAATTGATTGACAAGTATATAGATATATAAATTAACTAATATACATATAGTTTGATAAATTGATTGATAGGTATTAGACAGACAGATAGACAGATAAACATAAATAAATAGACTAGTAGACAAAAATACAAATAGATAATAGATTGATATATTGAAAATATATAAAAAATTAACTAAAGATCACTACATAGATAATCATATAGATAGACAGATAGACAAATAAATAGATAGAAACTCAGATAATTGATATTCAGATAGACAGATAGATAGATACATATACAAATAAATAGATAGAAAATTAGACAGAGAGTTGGATAGGTATATAGATAGATAGACTTATAAAAAGATAATAATATAAATAAATAGATAGATAAGTAAATATAATTAAGAAAGATTATGATAGAAAGAAAGATTAACACAGATATATATATATATATATATTGACATATAGACATATAGATTGATAGACAGATAATATATAGACAGGTAGAATGATAGATAGAAAGATAGAGGGACATATAGTTACACACATATTAATAGATATCCAGAGAGAAGAATAGATAGATAGAAAGATAGATAAAAAGAATAATAATAGATAAATAGATAGAAAGAAAGAAAAACTTATAATAAATAGACAGATATATATATATATATATACTTGTAGATAGATAGATAGACAAATAGATATATAACCTAAATGACTAACAAAAATATAGACAAATATACAAATAAAAAGATACATAAAAAATAGATAGACTGATAGATTAATAGACAGATGGATAGATAGAAAGAAATATTGATAGACTTATAAAAAAATATACATATAGATAGATAAACAAATACATAGACAAACAAATAGATAAATAGATTGATTGATTAATTGATAAATTGATTGATAGACAGATAGATAGATATGCAGATAGATAAAAAAATGACCCAATAGAGTATCAGATAGTCATATAGATTAATAGGCACATAGATAGTTAGACTAATAAATAGATAGATATATATACAAATAGACAGATAGATAGAAACATAAATAGATAGATTGATAGATAGATATCTAGATAGATTGACATATAGACAAATAGATAGATACATTATATATAGTTGATAGAATGGTATGTATATATATATATATATATATATATATATATATATATATATATATAAAGATAAATAGCCAAATATAGACAGATAGATATTGAGATGTAAAGAAGATAGATAGACAAAGAAATTTATTACTTATACTAATTATCAAATAAGATTCTTAGGATTCCCCTCCAATTGGAATCCTCCAATTTGGATGATAAAAACTCAAATTATGTATTTTTATATTTAAGACTACTCTAATTTGCAAAAATAGAAGCAGATTATTCTTGCACATAGCTGCCCTTTGAAGTATTTATAGGCATGTTGGGGTTACAATTTGTATACCCATACATTAAGTAATTTGTTCTACTATAAATCTAGTGTACTCTGAAATTTGAATAGCCCAATTAAGATAAGAAATGACCAAGTTATGATCAAAAAAATATGGGTTAGGAAAGGTTTTGACATCTATTTTCAAACATAATAATTTATCATTAGTGATTTTCTTCAAAAACACCTCAAAATTCAAAATATATCATTCTGATCACTCCTAATAATATTTTAATATCATCCTAACCCAATCACAAGAAAATTCCATAGATGATTTAGGGTTTTTCCAACTCAAACATCATCAAAAAAAACATTGGGTTTGTGTTTACATACCTAAAATTACTTGAATTCACCTTTTCTAGCTTCTCCTTTCTTTTTGCAAGATTCAGAAGTAATTGATATATCTTCCACTAAGGTATTGATCTTACTTTCTAAACCCTAGCCCTTCCTATATCTCAACTATAAAAATATTTTTGCACAAATGAGCTCTTAGACCAAATATGAACATAAGTTATTTTTGCGTTAAGTTCCTTTAAATACTATATAGCCCATATTTAATTTTTTATTTGCATTTCAAGTTTCCCATAATCATACATAGACATATAAACATATTCATATAGGACCCTTATGTCCTAATTTACTATATTCTCATTTTGCCTTTTTCTATTTGTTAATTTTTAGGGTTTAGTCAATTTATTATTTAACATATAATATTCAATTATAAATTCACAATTCATTTGCATTTTACATTTATTCATAGAATCATAAAACATTTTTCATTTATCAATTAACTTTTAATCATTTCTTAATTTCACTAGAATACACAAGTCTGGATCAATTTAACATTTATAATATTAATTGTCAATATCATTTTTTTGGCATTACAGATAAATAGTTAGATAAATAGTCAGATAAAAATATAGATAAATAAATTGGTAAACAGATATCCTGATAACCAGGTAGATAAATAAGTAGATAGAAAGATTGATAGATATAAAGATAAATAGATAGATAGTTAGCTAGTTAGATAGATAGAGATAAATAAATAGATATATTTATAGTTAGATATTTAGATTGATAGATATATTGATAGATAGAAAGATAAACAGATATATAATAGAATGATAGATAGATTGACATAAAGAAAGATAGACAGATTGACAGATATAAAGATAGATAGACAGATAGATAGATAGACAGACAGACAAATAGATAGAGTTTGACAGACAAATAAATAGATAGATAGATAGAGAGATAAATAGATAAATTGACAAAGAGAAAGAAGACTGATAGACAGATAGACATATAGACATATAGATAAATAGCTAGATAAATAGTTAGATAGATAGTCAGATAAATAGATAAATAGATAGATTGTTAGACATACAAATAGTTAGATACATAGACATATAGAAAGATAGATGGATAGATAGATAGATAAATATACAAATTGACAGATAGATAGTTAAACAGAGACAAATATACTGATAGACAAATGAACAAATTGACAAATAGACACATACAGAAAGATTAATAGATCTTTTTGTTCTTATTTTTATTATTCTTCTAATTCTCCTTATTATACATATTATTCTTATACTTTATATTCTTTTTAATTTTTTTTCTTCT
Source organism: Sapria himalayana (assembly GCA_029783825.1). Lineage (NCBI taxonomy): Eukaryota > Viridiplantae > Streptophyta > Magnoliopsida > Malpighiales > Rafflesiaceae > Sapria > Sapria himalayana. The sequence continues at coordinate 30,991 of JAREIK010003031.1, read as the reverse complement.
TATTCTTCTTAGTAGTATTATTCTTAGAATTATTTTTATTTTTATTATTCTATTTTTATTATTTTATTTTTATTATTTTATTTTTATTATTTTTATTATTTTTATTATTTTTATTATTTTTATTATTTTTATTATTTTTTTTTCTTCTAATTATTATTATTATTCTTTTTTTTCTTATTATACTTAATTCTTCTTTATTTTCTTATTATACTTAATTATCTTATTCTTTTTATTCTTTTTATTCTTTTTATATTTCTTATTCTCATTTTTCTTATTCTTCTTATTCTTCTTATTCTTCTAATTTTTTTATTTATCTTATTCTTCTAATTATTCTTATTCTTTATATTATTCTTATTATTCTTATTATTCTTATTCTTATTATTATTATATTTTTTCTTTATGTTATTATTCTTATTATTCTTCGAATTCTCTATAATATTCTTTTTCTTCTTAATTTATTTATTCTTCATATTCTTGTATTTCTATTTATTCTCATTTTTCTTTTATTCTTATTTTTCTCATTCTTCTTATTCTTTTTATTCTTATTATTTTATGCATTCTTCTTATTCTTAGTATATTTTCTTATTTTTCTTATTTTTCTTATTTTTCTTATTCTTCTTATTTTTTTTCATTTTTCTTATTCTTCTAATTTTTTTATTCTTCTAGTTTTTGGTTATTTTTCTAATTTTTCTTATTTTTCTTTTTTTTTATTTTTCTAATTTTTTTTATTTTATTTTATTTTATTTATTTTTCTTATTTTTCTTATTTTTTTTATTTTTCTTATTTTTCTTATTATTTTTTTTCATATTCTTTTTATTCTTCTAATTATTTATTTTCTTATTATTCTTATTCTACATATTATTATTATTATTATTCATATTATTATTATTATTATTAATCGTCTTCTTCTTTTTCTTATTTTTTTTTTCTTCTTATTCTTCTTATTTTTTTTATTCTTCTAATTCTTCTTATTCTTATTATTTTTCTTATTCTTTTATTCTACTTATTTTTCTTATTCTCATAATTATTATTATTTTCTTATTCTTTTCTTTTTATTCCCCTTATATTTCTTATACTTTTTTTTTCTTCTTATTCTTCTTATTTATCTTATTCTTTCTATTTTTTTTATTCTTTTTATTCTTTTATTCTTCTTAGTCTTTGTATTCTACTTATTATTATTATTATTATTATTATTATTATTCTTATTTATCTTATTATTCTTATTCTTTTTTATCTTTATAATATTTTAATTAATTCTTATTCTTATTATTCTTATTATTCTTATTATTCTTATTATTCTTCTTATGCGACATTTCTTCATATTTTTATTATTCTAGATATTCTGGTTATTCTTGTTATTTTTCTAATTCTTATTTTTCTTATTTT
>JAREIK010003031.1:24605-27105 GCA_029783825.1 Sapria himalayana | reverse complement strand
ATCTGTCTATCTCAAATTTTGTCTATCTACTTGTCTATTTTTTGGTTTTCTCTTTATCTATCTACTTGTCTAACAAACTATCTATTTATCTGATTAACTATCTATCTATCTATCTATCTGTGTGTCTATGTGCCTATCTATCAATCTGTATATGTGTCTATCTGACAATTTTCTTAAGTTACTCACTACCAATGTGCCTATTTTCCTATCTACTTATCTATCTATCTGCCTATCTGCCAATATACCTATCTACCTAAATTAATATTTACATATCTACTTTTTTGTTTATTTATCTTTCTATCTATCTATTTGTCTATCTATCAATCTATTTATCTGTCTATATATATATATATATATATATATCTATATCTCTCTATCTATCTATCTATATGTCTGTCCAATTATCTCTCTTTATCTGGCTAACTATCTATCTGTCTCTCTATCTATTTATCTATTTTTCAATCTATATATCTATCTATATTGTTTATCTATTTATCTCTTTATTTATCTATCTGTTTATCAGTTTATATCTTTAATGATATACTTGTCTATTTGTATATCTATTTGTGTATCAATGTATCTATCGATCTATCGAACAATCTATCTTTATACAAATTATCTATCAATCAATTAATCAGTCTATCAATCTATCTCTCTGTGTACCTATCTGGCTATAAAGTTATCTACCTATCTATTTAGCTTTCTATCTTTCTTTCTATCTGTCTATCTGTCTTTATGTCTATCTTTTTATGTATCTTTTTTGTAACTATTTGTCTATTTTCTATCTATAAATCTAACTATTTTACAATCTATATGTCTATTTGTCAAACTTTTCGACTTTCTATAATTTTATCTGTTTATTTGTCTATCTATTTATCTATCTATATATTTATCTATCAATCAATTTTTTATCAATCAATCAATTTTTTATCTATCTATATATCTATATGTCGATTTCTCTATATAGTCTATCTAATATATATCTCTATCTATCTATATATTTTTTTATTTATCTCTCTAAATATATCTATTTATCTTTCTATCTGTGTATATATCTATATATATAGACAGATAGAAAGATAAATAGATCTATATATATATATATATATATACCAACTACCTCTCAATATATCTATATAGCAATCTATGTATTTCTTTATCTATGTGTCTTTCTGTCAATTGTATATTTGTCTGTCTGTTTGCCTGTCTTTATATTTGTCTATCATTTTATCTATCTGTCTATATGTTTATCTATCTGTTTATATGTCTATCTATTTGTCTTCTGTCTATCTATCTCTCTTTTTCTTTATTTTTCTATCTATTTTTATATCTTCTCTCTTTATTTCTAAATATTTATCTATATATCTATCTATCTATATATCTATCTATTAGTCTAATTTTTAACTCTCTTTGTCTATCTATTTATCTGTCTAAATGTTTATCTATTTGTCTATCTGTCTATCTGTCTAGATGTCTATTTATCAATCAATACATCTGACTATTTGTCTATCTATATATTTGCCTTTCGGTCTATCTGTATATTTGTTTATCTATCTTCTATCTATAAGTCTCTGTTTATGTCTTTCTTTTGTACATATGTCTATCTGTCTATCTGTCTAGTTATCTATATGTTTATCTATCTATATGTCTATCTATCTATCTATTTTTCTATCTGTCTATCTGCATATCTATTAAAGTGTCTATTTGTCTTTCTATCAATCTGTTTATTTTTCAAACTTCTTTTTAATTTATATCTATATATCTGTCTCTATCTATCTTTGTATCTATCTATTTATTTATCTATTTGTATGTATCTATCTATCTAATTAGTATATCTGTTTGTCTCTATATATCTATATGTTTATTGGTTTTTCACTTTATCTATCTACTTGTCTATCTATCTTTTTGTCTTTATGACATTGTGTCTATTTGTCTATCTATTTATCTATCTATATGTCTATATTTCCATCTCTATATGTATATATATATATATATATATATATATATATATATCTATCTGTCTATCTATTTATCTATCTATATGACTATCGGTCTATATTTCTATCTGTCAATCAATCTTTTTGTCTATATGTCAATATACCTATGAAGTTATATATCTATCTGTCTACCTCTCTATCTGTCTTTTTAACTATATGTATTTATATCTTTCTATCTATCTGTCTTTATCTTTCTATCTATCAATCTATCAATATGTTTATCTTTGTATCTGTCTATATTGTCTATATCTCTCTCTATCTATTTATCTTTATATGTATATATATATATATATATATATATATATATATATATATATATCAATCTGTGTGTCTGTCACTTTATTTATCAAAATATCTGATTATCTGACTAAATGACAATATAACTATATGACTATATGATTATATGACTATATGACTATATGACTATATGACTACATGACTATATGACTATATGTCTATATGATTATTTGACAATCTGACTATGACTATATGACTATATGACT
>JAREIK010003031.1:0-20838 GCA_029783825.1 Sapria himalayana | reverse complement strand
GGCTATATGTCAATTAGACTATATGACTATATGACTATCAGACTATATGAATATAAGACTTTTTGACTATTTGATATATGACTATTTGACTATCTATCTATTATACTATAATACTATATGACTATCTGAATATTTGAATATATGACTCTATAACTAAATGACTTTATGACTATGAAAATAAGACTATTTGATTTTATGACTATCTGATTATATGACTATCTGATTATATGACTATATGATATATCATTAAATGACTATATTATAATATGAATATTTGACTAAATGATTATCTGACTATGACTTTCTGACTAAATGATTATCTGACTATGACTTTTTGACTAATTGAGTATCTGACTATATGATTATATTATTATATGACTAAATGACTATATGATAATATGACTATCAGTCTATATGACTATATGAATATATGACTATCTGAATATATGAATATATTATTATATGAATAACTGACTATATGCTTATATGACTATATGAATATGTGACAATATGCCTATCTAACTAAATGACTATAAAACTATATGACTATATGATTATATGCTTATATGACTATATGATTATATGCTTATATGACTATATAACTATTTGATTATCAGATTATATGACTATCTGAATATATGACTATATAATTATCCGATTATATGACTACTGACTACTGACTATATGACTATATGACTATTTGACTAACTGACTATATGAATATATGACTATCTAAATATTTGACTATATGATTATATGATTATCTGACTATATGACTATTTGACCATATGACTAAATAACTATCTGACTATATGAATATATCACAATCTAGTTATATGACTATATGACTATATGTCTATCTTACTATATGACTATATGACTATATGACTATCTCACTATATTATTATATGACTATATAATTATATGACTATCTGACAATCTGACAATCTGACTATATGGCTATATGATTATTTGATTATATGACTATATGACAATAAGACTAAAAAACTATGACTATATTACTATATTAATATATGATAATCTATCTAGATGACTATAATATTATTTTGACTATATGACTATATTACTATCACACTATATGATTATATAACTATATGACTATCTAACAATATGACTAAATGATTATATGATTATATGACAATCTAACTATATGATACATTACTATATGATAATATGACTAAATAACTATATGACTCTAAGACTATAGGTCTATTTGACTATATGATAATGACTATATAACTATATGACTATATGACTAAATGACTATATGATATATAACTATATAACTATATGACTATCTGACTATATGATTATTAGACAATATGACTCTCTAACAATATGAATATCTAACTATATGATTATCTCATTATCTGACTATTTGACTATATTACTATATGACTGTATGACTATCAAAATATGACTTATATATGTATATATGACTCTATGACTATCACTATATGACAATATGAAAATTTTACTATTTGACTTTCTATGACTATAAAAATATCTGACTGTATGATTATCTGGCCATATAAATATTTGACTATATGACTATATCACTATATGACTATCTAACAATATGACTATATCACTATATGACTATCTAACAATATGACTATATCACTATATGACTATCTAACAATATGACTATATCACTATATGACTATCTAACAATATGATTATCTAACTATATAACTATATGACTATATGACTATAAGACTATACGACTATCTGACTATATGACTAAATGACTATCTGACTATATGACTAAATGACTATCTGACTATATGACTATATGTTTATATAGCTATATGACTATCTGACTATATGAATATAATATTATATGAATATCTGACTATATTACTATATGACTATCTGACTATATGAATATATGACTATCTGACAATCTAAATATATGACTATATGACTATGAATGTATGACTATCTTACTTTATATCTATATGACTATTTTACTATATGACTTTATGACAATATGACTTTATGATATATGACTATATCACTATCTAACTATATGACTATCTAACAATATGACTAAGACTACTATCGGAATTTCTAATTATATGACTATCTGACTATATGAATAACTGACTATATGATAATATGACTATATGACTATATGACTATATGCCTATATAACAATCTGACTATCTATATGACTATATGCCTATATAACAATCTGACTATCTATATGACTATATGACTATCTGACTATGTGATTATAATACTATATGACTATGTTATTATATCTTTATATGACTATCTGATTTACTGACTATATAACTAACTGACTATATGAGTATATGAATATATGACTAAGACTGACAATATGACAAAATTACTAAATGACTGTCTGACTTAAGTCTATGTCTTTTTGACTATATGAAAATATCACTATATTACGATATGACTATATGACTATATGGCTATATGTCAATTAGACTATATGACTATATGACTATCAGACTATATGAATATAGACTTTTTGACTATTTGATATCTGACTATTTGACTATCTATCAAACTATAATACTATATGACTATCTGAATATTTGAATATATGACTCTATGACTAAATGACTTTATGACTATGAAAATAAAACTATTTGATTTTATGACTATCTGATTATATGACTATATGATATATGATTAAATGACTATATTATTATATGAATATCTGACTAAATGATTATCTGACTATGAATTTCTGACTAAATGATTATCTGACTATGAATTTCTGACTAAATGATTATCTGACTATGACTTTCTGACTAATTGAGTATCTGACTATATGATTATATTATTATATGACTAAATGACTATATGATAATATGACTATCAGTCTATATGACTATATGAATGTATGACTATCTGAATATATGAATATATTATTATATGAATATCTGACTATATGCTTATATGACTATAAGAATATGTGACAATATGATTATATAACTATATGACTATAAAACTATATGACTATATGATTATATGCTTATATGACTATATAACTATTTGATTATCAGACTATATGACTATCTTAATATATGACTATATAATTATCTAATTATATGACTATCTGACTACATGACTATGACTAACTGACTATATGACTATATGACTATTTGACTAACTGATTATATGAATATATGACTATCTAAATATTTGACTATATGACTATATGATTATCTGACTATATGACTATTTGACTATATGACTAAATAACTATCTGACTATATGAACATATTACAATCTAGTTATATGACTATATGCCTATCTTACTATATGACTATATGACTATCTCACTGTATTATTATATGACTATATAATTATATGACTATCTGACAATATGACAATCTGACTATATGGCTATATGATTATCTGATTATATGATTATATGACAATAAGACTAAAAAGCTATATGACTATTTCTATATTAATATATGATTATCAATCTAAATGTCTATAATATTATTTTGACTATATGACTATATTACTATCACAATATATGATTATATAACTATATGACTATCTGACAATATGACTAAATGATTATATGATTATATGACAATCTAACTATATGATACATTACTATATATGACTAAATGACTATATGACTCTAAGACTATAGGTCTATCTAACTATATGACAATGACTATATAACTATATGACAAACTATATGACTAAATGTCTATATGATATTTGACTATATAACTATATGACTATCTGACTATATGATTATCAGACAATATGACTATTTGACAATATGAATATCTAACTATATGATTATCTGACTATCTGACTATTTGACTATATTACTATATGACTGTATGACTATATCAAAATATGACTATGTCTATATGTATATAAGACTATATGACTCTATCACTATCAATATATGTCAATATGAATATTTTACTATCAGACTTTCTAACAATGACTATAAGAATATCTGACTGTATGATTATCTGGCGATATAAATATATGACTATATGACTATCTAACTATATAACTATATGACTATATTACTATAAGACTATACGACCATCTGACTATATGACTAAGAGACTATCTGACTATATTACTATATGTTTATATAACTATATGACAATCTTTTTATATGACTAAATGACTAGATAACTATCTGATTATATGTCTATATAACTTACTTACTATATGACAATCTAACTATATGACTATCTGATAATCTGACTGACTATCTGACTATATGACAAACTAACTATATGACTATCTGACTCACTATATGACTATATGAATATATGACTATATGACTGTCTGACTATATGACAATCTGACCAAATGACACTATGATTATAAGACTATATGACAATAACATTATATGACTATATGACTTTATGACTATATGATTATATGACTCTGACTATATGACTATATGAATATCTAACTATATGAGTATATGACTATCTTACTATATGACTATTTAACACTATGATTATATGACAATCTGACTATATGACTATATGACTATCTGACAATATGACTATTTGATATTTTACTATGTGACTATATTACTATATTACTATATAACTATATGACAATCAGACTATATTTCAATCTGATTTATGAGTATCTGACTATATGACTATATGACTATATGAAAATCTGACTATCTGACTATATCACTATACGACTATATAACTATATGACTATCTGAATTTATGACTATTTGACTATTTGAAAATAGACTATATTAGTATCTTACCTTATGACTATATGACTATCTAACTATCTGACTATCTGACTATCTAACTCTATTGCTATATGACTGAATATTTGACTATTTATCTATATGATTATATGAATATAACTATATGACTATATGACTATAAGACTATCAGACTATTTGACATTCTAACTATCGGAGTATATGAATATATGACTATCTTACTATATGACAATCTCACTATATGATCATCTGACTATCTAACTATAATATTATATGACTATATCACTATCAAACTATATCAGATATGAATATATTATTAAATGACTATATGACTATTTTACTATATTTCTATATTACTATATGACTATTTTAGTATATGACTGTGATAATAAGACTGTGATTATATGACTATATGACTATTTTATTATATGACAATATGATATTCTGACTATATGACCATCTGAGTATGACTCTGACTATTTGACTATCTAACTAGTTTACTTTCTGACTATATGACAATCTAAATATATGATTATATTACCAAATGACTATATGACTATATGACTATATGACAATATGTGTATATAATTATCTGACTATATGACTATATGACTATCTGACTATATGACTATATGACTATATGACTACCTGACTATATGAATATATAAATATATGTATACATGACTCCATGTAATATTTTATGAACTATAATTATATGTAAAATGAGCATTTGCTCCTTTATTGACATTCAGACTCCATGTAATACTATCAGCCTCTTTTCTGAAAATAAACCCTAACAATTATCCTTAGTATGATGCATCCTCCTATAATGTGGACACTAAGATAGACATATATATAGATAAAAACAAAAAAAAATTGACAATTTGATAGAGAAACAGATAGATAAATAGACTAATAGACAAGTATATAAATATATAAAATAACTGATATATATATATATATATATTTAAATATACTGATTGATAGGTATTAGGTAGACATAGACAGATAAATAGATTTATAGACAAAAATACAAAGACTAATAGATTGATATATTGATAATATATAAAAAGTTGACAAATAATTAGATAGAAAGTCAGATTGACTAATAGTTAGATAGACAGATAAATACCTACACATAAAAATAGATAGAGAGATAGACAGATAGATGGATAGACATATAGATAGATAAACTTATAGAATGATAATAAAATAAATAGATAGACAGAGAGGTAGATATAAGTAAGAGATTATGATAGAAAGACAGATTGACACATAGATATATAAATATAAATATAAATATATATATATATATTGATACAGTTAAATAGATAGATAGACAAATAGACATATTACCTAAATGACAAAATAAAAAATTGACAAATATACAAAAAACAAGATACATAAAAAATAGATAGACTGATAGATTAATAGACGGATGGATAGATAGAAAGAAACATGGATAGACTTTAGACAAATATACATATTTTAGATAAACAAATAGTTAGATTGACAAACAGACAGATAGATAGATAGATTGATTAATTGATAGATAGATAGATAGTTAGATAGACAGATAAATAAAAAATGACCAGATAAATAGAGAATTAGATAGTCATATAGATTAATAAACACAGAAAGTTAGACAAAATAAATAGATAGATATATATAAAATAGATATATAGATAGACACATGGATAGATAGATAAATTTATAGATTGTTATTTAAACAAAAAAATAGATAGACAGATAGAGAGAGATAGATTTCTAGATTTATAGATATATTTAGAAAGTTAGATAGAGAGATATATAAAGAAAGATTGATAAATAGCCAAATAGAGACAGATTGATATAGAGTTGATAAGAAAGAGAGATTTAAAACATAATTATTACTTATACTCATCATCAAATATGGTTCTTAGGTTTCCCCTCTAATTGTTATCATCCAATTTCGATGATAAAAACTCAAGTTATTGAATTTTATATTTAGACTACTTTAATTTGCAAAATAGAAACAGATTATTCTTGTACTTATCTCCCCTTTGAAGTATATATAAGCAAGTGGTTACAATTTGTCTACCCTGACATTAAGTAATTTGTTCTAATATAAATTTAGTGTACTCAGAAATTTGAATAACTCAATTAGGATAAGAAATGACCAAATTATGACCAATAAAATATGAGTTTGGAAAGGAATTAACAGCAACTCTTTTAAAACACAAATTTCTTCTTCGTGATTTTCTTCCAAAACACCTCAAAACTCAAAATAAATCATGTCGATCACTCCTAATAACATCCTAAACCAATCAGTAAAAAATTCCATAGATGATTTAGGGTTTTCCCAACTCAAACATCATCAAAAGAAATATAGGGTTTGTGTTTACATACCTAAAATTCCTTGGATTCACCATTTCTAGCTTCTTCCTTCTTCCTTTTTGCAAGATTCAAAACTATTTGAGAGATCTTCCACCAAGGTCATGTTCTTCCTTTCCAAACCCTAGCCCTACCTCTCACTCAACTATAAAAATATTTTTGCTCTAATGAGCTCTTAGACCAAATATGAAAATAAATCATTTTTTGCATTAAGCTCCTTTAAATACTATATAGCCCATATTTGATTTTATTCTTCTTATTCTTTGTATTTTTTTTATTGTTCTTATTCTCTTGTACTTCTTAGTCTTTGTATTCTTATAATTCCTTATCATTCATATTCTTCTTATTTTTCTTATTATTTTATTTTTCTTATTCTTTTTATTCTTTATAATATTTTAATTAATTCTTATTCTTATTATTATTCTTATTCTTATTATTCGTCATTTCTTCATATTTTTGTTATTTTTCTAATTCTTATTATTTTTCTTATTCTTCTTATTTTTCTTATTCTTTTTATTATTCATATTCTTCTAATTCTTCGAATTCTTCTTATTCTATATATTCTTCCTATTCTTTTTAATCTTATTATTCTTGTTTGTTTTTATTCTTTTTATATTTTTAATTCTTATTATTATTCTTTTTATTCTCACCCTTCTTAATCTTCTTATTCTTCTTATTCTTCTTATTATACTTATTTTACTTATTCTTCTTATTCTTCTTATTTTTTTTATTCTTTTTATTCTTCTTTATTTTTATTATTTTTCTAATTCTTATTATTCTTATTCTACTTACTTTAGTTATTTAGCTTATTCTTTTTATTTTACTTATTCTTTTTCTTTTTCTTTTTCTTATTCTTTATATTCTTTTATTGTTCATATTCTTTTAATTTTCTTATTTTTCTTATTCTTTCTAATTATTATTATTATTATTATTATTGTTATTTATTTTTTTTTTCACCTTATTCTTCTTATTCTTATTATCTTACTTATTTTTCTAATTCTTCTTATTATTTATAATCTTGCTATTCTTCTTATTTTTAAAATCTTTTTATTATTCTTATTCTTCATATTTTTTTTATTCATCTTATTCTTTTTATTCTTTTTCTTTTTTTAATTCTTCATTTTGTTATTATTATTATTATTATTATTATTCTTATTCACATTATTTTTTTTATTCTTCTTATTTTTCTTTATTTTTCTTTATTTTTATTTTTTTTTATTTTTCTAATTTTTCTCTCCTAAGAAACCTTTGGAGAGAAAATATGTCTATTATTCTATCTATCTAAGCAAGTTTCTCATAGTCTGATAGATAAATATATTTATCAATTTATCTGGTTATCTATCTATTTATCAATCTATTTGTCTATATGTGGATCATTCTATTTCTCAATCTATATATATTCTATTTGTCTAAATGTCTATATGTCGACCTCTCGATCGGTCTTTGTCTATCTGTCTATATGTCTGTGTATTTTTATATTTGTCTGTCTGTCTAACTATTTATTTATCTATATATCTATCTATATATTTGTCTATATATTTATCTATATAACTTTATATATGTATATCTTTCCATCTATCATTTGTTTATTTGTCTGTGTCTATCATTGTCTGTCTATATATCTGTCTATATATCCACATATCTATCTGTCTATATGTCTATATGTCCATTTATCTATCTGTTTATCTATATATCTGTTTATTTATCTTTCTATGTTTCTATCTGTCTATCTAACTATCTATCTTTCTATCTTTCCATATATATCTTTATATCTGTCTATCTATCTATTTGTCTATCTGTCTATTTTTATATTACTATTAGTCTATCTGTTTTTCTATCTATTTGTCTATCTGTTTTTCTATCTATTTGTCTATTTGTCTATCTTTCTATTATCTATATATCTATATATCTACCTATCTATCAGTCTATCTCTCTATCTTTCTATCTATCTATCTGTCTATCTATCTATATATCTATTTATCTATCTATCTGTCTATCTAATAATCTATCTATCTGTACATATCTGGCTTTCTAGCTTTTGATATATCTATCTATCTATTTATGTATCGATTATCTATCTATGCATATCTGACTATCTAGATTTTGATATATATATCTATCTATCTATATATGTATCAATTATCTATCTATATCTGTCTGTTTTATATCTATTTATTTCACTACAAGAAAATATCAATTTAGCTAGGGATCAATCCATAGCTAAATTTTACGGGATTAGCTAGGGAATAGCAAGGGATTTATAATTTTTTTTTGAAAATAAAAATTGAAACAGATTAGCAAGGAAAATTTTTTCGAAAATTCCACTAAAAAAAGCGGAAGATTTAGTGACGGATTAGCGATGAAAAAATTTGGTAAATTCTGCTCAAAAAAGTGGTGATTTTAGCGATGGATTAGCGACGTAAATTTTTCGTAACTTGCGCTCAATAAAATTTGGAATTTTAATGATGGAAATTGAGATGGAATATCCCTCACTAAAAAAAGACTGAAATTAGCGACGGATTTTGCCTTGCTAATAAAATCCATGATTGAGCGACGGAATTAGCGTGGGATTTTCCCCTACTAATAAAATCCTTGATTTTGTATTAGATTTAACGACGGATTGTCCCTTGCTAATATAATTCATGATTTAGCAAAGGAATTAGCGACAAATTTTCTCTTGCTAATAAAAACATTGATTTAGCGACGGATTTAACGATTGATTTTCCTTTGCTAATCAAATCCATTATTTAGCGACAGATTTAGCGACAGCTTTTTCCTCGGTTGTAAAATTCATGCTTTATGTATGGATTTAGTGACAGCTTTTCACTTGCTAATAAAATCAATGATTTAGCGACGGATTTTCCAACGCATTTAGCGACAGATTTTCAATTCCTAATGAAATGTATGATTTAGCGACAAATTTAGCGAAAGATTTTCCCTTTCTAATAAAATCTGTATTTTAGCTACGGATTTATGAGCGAATATCCCTAGTCAATAAAATACTTAAATTAGTGATAGGGTTAGAGATGGAATTTCCGTAAAAATTAAAATCCTTAATTTTGCTGATTTTAGGATGGAATTTCCATAGCTAATAAAATTTGTAATTTAGCGACATATTTTCTCGTACTATAAAAATCCGTAATATAGCGATGAATTTTCCATAGCTTTTAAAATTCGATATTTATTTTCGAATTTATCAATAGTATTTCCCTAGCCAATATTTAATTTTGTAAATTAATTCATTGTATGTTAAAATAACAAATATTTTCAAAAATATCTGAATTAACGAATAAACTAGTAAATATTAATATTATTATAAGTATTAATAAAATTTTATAATTATAAAAAACATTTAAAAAAATAAATAATACAAATCTTGAAAATCTTGAAAAATAATAAAAATATAATTTTTTCAATAAAACTAAAAAATATAAAATAATATTTATAAATAAATATATAGATGTTTAATCCTACTAAAATTTATAAAAATTAAATAATTGATAATATTTTTACAATTATATTTTAACATTAAGTTTTTATCAAGATAATAAATATAATTTTTTTAATTATCTTCTCACTTTAAGTAATTTTTTGAATTTTAAAAATTATTAATTATATCAAATAATATGAAATTTTATCCTTTTAAAATTATTTCATATTATCTTTGTAAAAATTAATATGAATTCTTAAAATTTTGATTTATACCTTAATACACGCACATTAATTTTGTTGAAAAAATTTTGATAGTAAATAAAATTAATGAGTATTTTTGTATTTTATATATATATATATATATATATATATATATATATATTGTTTATTTAATGTTTTACTAGTAAAAAATATAAATATTTTTCTAATTTTACATTCTCTCTCATTTAAGTAATTTTTCTAATAAAAATATACTCAACGCATCTCTAAGACTATAACACGTGAATCGAAGTCCTCCGCATTCCATTTATCTCTCGATGCATCTCTAACACGTGATAACTATCTGAGTCAGATAGGTCTATCTATTTGACTATATGACTATATGTCAGATAGTTAGATAAACATATTCATATTTAGAGAGAGTCAGTCAGATAGTCAGATATTCATATATATCTAGTTGATAATCTGACTATCTTTACATCTATTTGTCAAAATACATAGTCCTATAGTCAGATAGTCATATAGTCAAATAGTGAGATAATGATATAATCAGATAGTCATATAGTTAGTTAGTCAAATAGTGAGATAATGATATAATCAGATAGTCATATAGTTAGTCATATAGTAAGATAGTCATAAAGTAAGATATTCAAATAGATAGATAGTCATATAGTAAGATTGTTGTATAGTAAGAGTTAAAAAGTTATATAGTTAGATAGTCACATAGTCACATAGTCATATCGTCATATAATCAGAAAGTAATATAGTAATATAGTCAGATATTCATATTGTCAGATAGTCATAAAGTTAGATAGTCATTTAGTATGATAATCATATAGTCAGAAAGTCATATAGTCATATCGTCAGATAGTTATGTAATCATATCGTCATATAATCATATAGGTTTTAGTTAGATAGTTAGATAGTCATATAGTCAGATAATCATATAGTATGATCTTCATATAGTCAGATAGTCAAATAGTCAAATAGTAAGATCGTCATAGAAGTCAGATAGTCATATAGTGATATGGTCAGTCATATAGTAAGATAGTCATATAGTCAGAAAGTCATATAGTCATATAGTCAGATAGACATATAGTAAGATAGTCATATAGTCAAATTGTCATATACTTAGTAATATAATCAGATAGTTATATAGTAAAAGTCATATAATCAGATATACATATAGTCAAATAGTCATATAGACAGTTATATAGTCATTTAGTAATTTAGTCATATAGTAAAAGAGTAAGATAGACATATAATCAGATAGTAATATAATAAGTCATAGTCAATAGTCATATAGTCAGATTGTCATATAGTCATATAGTCATATAGTCATATAGACATATAGTTAGTTATATAATCATATAGTGATATAGTAAGTCATATAGTCAAATAGTCAGATAGTCATATAGTCAGATATTCAGATAGTCAGACATATATTCAAATAGTCATATAGTTAGATAGTCAGATAGTCATATAGTAAGATAGATATATAGTCAGATAGTTATATTGTCATATAGCCATTTAGTCATAGACATATAATCATATAGTCAAATAGTCAGATAGTAAAATAGTCATTTAGTCAGACATATAATCATATAGTCAAATAGTCGGATAGTAAAATAGTCATATAGTTAGAGTGATATAATCAATTAGTAAGATAGTCATATTGTCAGTTAGTCACATAGTCAGATAATCAAATAGTAAAATAGTCAAATTCGGTCATATACTCAAATAGTCAAATTCGGTCATATACTCAAATAGTCATATAAAAAGATAGTCATATAGTCAGATAATCAAATAGACATACTCAAAGTAGGATAGTAATATAGTCAGATAATCAAATAGTCAAATAGCCATATAGTAATATATTCAGAGTCATATATTTAGATAGTGTGATAGTTAGATAGTGAGATAGTCATATAGTCAGATAGTTATATTGTGAGATAATCATATAGCAGATAGTCATATAGTCATTTAGTGTGATAGTCATATATTGATACATTCATATATTCTTATAGTCAAATAGTCATATAGTCATATAGTTAGTAATATAATTAGATATTCACAGTCTGATTATCAGAAAATGATATAGCTAGATAGACATATAGTTAGATAATCATATAGTCAAAATGTCAATCATATACTCATATAGTCGTATAGTTAGTCATATAGTCATATAGTAATATAGTCAGATAGTCATATAGTATTATAGTAATATAGTCATAAAGTCATATAATCAGATAGTCATATAGTTAGTCATATAATCAGATATTCATATAGTCTGATAGTTAGATAGTGATATAGCGAGATAGTCATATAGTCAGATAGTCATTTAGTATTATAGTCATATAGTATATAGTCATATAATCAAATAGTAATATAGTAATATAGTCATATAGTTATATAGTCTTATAAACAGATAGGCATATAGTAATATAGTCATATAGTTAAACTCAGTCATATTGTCAGATAGTCATATAGTCAGATAGCCATATATTCAGATAGTCATATATTTAGATAATCATATAGTCAGATAGTCATATATTTAGATAATCATATAATAAGATAGTCATATTTTCAGATAGACATTATCATATAGTCATATAGTGTGATAGACATAGTTAGATAGTCATATAGTCACGGAGTTATATAGGCATATAGTTATATAATCATATAGTCATATAATCATATAGTCATTTATAAATATTGTCAAATAGTCATATTGTGAGATAGTCATATAGTCACATAGTTATATAGTCATATAGTCATAGTCATATAGTCATATAGTCAGATAATCTTATAATGATATAGTCAGTCATATAGTAAGATAGTCATATAGTCAGATAATCTTATACTTAGATAGTCATATAGTCATATAGTCATATAGTAAAAGTCATTTAAATAGATAGAGTTAAATAGTCATATTGACATACTTATATATTCATATAGTCATTTAGTCATATAGTTATATAGTAATATAGTAAGATAAACAGTCATATAGTTAGATAGTAATATAATAAGTCATATAATCATATAGTCAATAGTCATATAGTCAAATAGTGAGTCATATAATCGTATCTAATCTATCCCTTTATCTATCTATCTAATCTATATATTTATACATGTAAGTATATATCAATTATATATCTATTATTTATATATATATATATATATATATATATATATCTATATATATCTATATATGATCTATATATCTTCATAATCTATATATCTAACTATTTATCTAATCTATCTATCTATATATCTATCTAATCTATCTAATCTTTCTATATTTATCTAATCTCTCTATCCATCTAATCTTTCTCTATCTATCTAATCTCTCTCTCTCTCTCTAATCTCTCTCTATCTATATATTAATCTAATCTATATATCTATGTATCTATTTATCTATCTAATCTATACTCTATCTATATATCTAATCTATCTATCTATTTAATTTATCTATCTATCTATTTAATTTATCTATCTATCTAATCTCACTACCTACCTATCTATCTATCTAATCTATCTATCTATTTAATTTATCTATCTATCTATTTAATTTATCTATCTATCTAATCTCACTACCTACCTATCTATCTATCTAATCTATGTATCTATATAATCTATATATCTATATATTTAATCTATCTATATATCTATATATCTAATCTAGATATCTTTCTTATCTATCTATATATTTATTTATTTATCAAATCTAAATAATCATTTTATATAATATTATTTCTAATTTATTTATCTATTTATATATCAATCTAATATAACCTCTATCAATCAATCTATCTATCTAATATAACCTCACAAACTACCTATCAATCAATCAATTAATCTCTCAATCTATCTAATCTATGTAATCTATCTATCTAACTATCTATCTATTTATTTATCTTCCTATTTAATCAATCTATCTATCATTCTATTTATTTATCTATTCTATCAATATATATATGTATTTATTTTTCTATTCATTTATCTATCTATTTATCTAATCTATTTATCTATCTAATCTATATATCTAATCTATATTTCTATCTATATAATCTATATATATATATATATATATATATATATATATATATATATATATCTAACTATAGTATCTTTCTATCTATCTAACTAATATATCTATATATCTAGTTATCTATCTATTTAATCTAACTAAATATCTATCTATCTATTCTATCTACCAATGTATCTATCTAATTAATCTTTTTATCTTTAAATTTAATCTATGTATTTATCTTTCTGTCTATGTATTTATTAATTAATCATTCTATCTAATTTTCTAATATATCTATATATGTATCTATTTATATATCTATTTGATTTATGTAACAATCTAATCATTCTATATAACTATTATCTAACCTCTTTCTTTAACTATATATTTGATTAACATATCTATCTATCTAAATATTTATCTAATCTATCTAATCTATCTATATATCAATAAATCTATCTATCTATTTATCTATATAATTATCTCAATATTTCATAATATATTTTATCTATTTATGTATCTATTTTTCCTAGATATTTATCTATCTAATTACTTTCTATCTATGTATAATTATAATCTGACTATCTTTCTATCATTCTAATCTATCAAATCTAAATATCTATCCAATAAATAAATCAATCACTCAATCTAATCTACTTATCTATATATCTATCTTTCTATCTATCTAATCTAAATATATAACTATCTAATCTATCTTTCTATATATATATATATATATATATATATCAATCTATCTATTTAAAATAATTATTAATCTATATAATATCTCTATAATCTATATATATACAATCTATCTAATCTATCTATCTATTTATTTATTTCAATATATATATTGAAATAATTACTTATTTTTTATCTATTTATATACCTATCTAATCAATCTATCTATTTATCTAATCTTTCTACTATATTTCTATCAAATCTAATCTATCTATCTATGTATTTATTTATTCTTTTTATCTATCTAATTTAAGTATCTATCAAATCTATCTAATCAATCAATCTATCTATCTCTCTATAATATCTATTATCTTACTTTCTATCTAATCTATATATCAATCCAATATATTTACATATCTATTTATCTATATAATCAATCTTTATAATCAATATATCAATCTAATCTATCTAAGCTATTTATCTATCGATCTAATCTATTTATATATCTAATTAATCTATTTATCAATCTATCTAATCTATCTATCTAATCTATCTATCTAATCACTATATCTTTCTATCTAAATAATCTATCTAATCTATCTATATATAATATCTAATCTATATGTCTATCTTATCAATATATCTATCTATCTAGCTATCTATCTATATATCTAACTATCTATCTATATATCAATCTATTTTATCTATCTATATAATGTATCTATCTAATCTATCAATCAATCAATCTAATTTATCTATCTAATCTATTTATCTATCAAAATATTTATCTATCTAATCTATCTCCTATCTAATCTATCTATATAATCTATATATCTATCTATCTAAAATATCTATCTAAACTATATATCAATCTAATCTATCTAATCTATTTATATATCTAATCTATCTATCTATATATCTAATCTAATCTATCTACCTATATAACTAATCTATCTTTCTAATTTAACTACCTATCTATTATTTTTATCTAACTATCTAAATATTAAAATATCTATCAATCTAAACTATTTCTCTATCAATCTATCTAATTATTCAATCTATTAATCTATCTATCTAATCTATATATCTATCTATATATATAATCTATCTATTTAAAAATCTCTAATCTATCAATTTTCATTGATCTATCTATGTAATCTATATATCTAATCTTTCTATATATCTATCTATTTTATCTATTAATTTAATGTATCTAAGTAATCTATCTAACTAATTATCTTTTAATCTATCTATCTATTTAATTTATATATCTATCTATCTAATCTATCTTTTTAAACTCTATCTATTTAATATATATATATATATATATATATATATATATATATATATATATATATATATATATATATATATCTATGAAATCTATCAAATCTATTATCTATCTAACTAATCTATCTATTTATCTAATTTATATACCTATCTAATCTATCTATCTATTTATGTATCTATTTATCTATCTATTTATCTAATCTACCTACCTTTCAAATATATCTATATATTTATGTATCTATTTTTCTATCTATCGATCTATCTATTTATTTATATATTTATCAAATATATCAATCTATCTATTTTTTAATCCATCTATATATCAAATCTAACAACTCTATTTATTTATCTAATTTATCAATCGATCAAATATATCTAATCAATATAATCTATCTATCTGATTTATCTATTTATCTAATCTATCTCCATATTTAATATATCTATCTATCTGATTTATCTATTTATCTAATCTATCTTCATATTTAATATATCTATCTATCTATCTATCTATCTAATCTATATAATCTATCTATTTATGTAATCTATCTATCTATCTAATCTATCTATATATCTATGTAATCTATCTATCTATATATCATTCTATCTTATCTTTTGATCTAATCGATCTATCTATCTATCCATCTATATCTCTATCTAATCTATCTATATATATGCATATCTATCTATCTAATCTATCTATATAACTATCTATTTATCAATTTACTTATTACATCTAATTTATCTATCAATCTATCAACATATATATCTTTTTATTTATCCATCTAATCTATCATTCTATTTATATATCTATATATCTATCTAATTTATCAAATTATCTATCTAATTTATCTCTATCTATTTAATCAATCTATCTAATCTATCTCTATCTATTTAATCAATCTATCTAATCTATATATCTATGTATCTATCTAATCTCTCAAGCTATATATATATATATATATATCGATCTATCAAATCTTTCTATCTAATATATTTATTTATATATCTATCTAAACTATATATCTATCTATTTATATATCTATCTAACTATCTATTTATCTATATAATCTACCTATTAACCGTATAGTAACTGGGTCAGGCTCGGCGTGGTACAGTAAACAAGTCGTGCCAGCCCGGCATGAAAGCATTGGCGGGGCAGAAAAAAATGGGCCGGCCCGGCCCGGCATTTTCTGTTTAACACCTCTATAACTAGTTAATCTATCTATTTATCTTTTTATTAATTTGATTTATACATCATTCTAAAATATCTATATAATATGTCTTTCTAACAATCAAATCTATCTATCAAATAAATCAATCAATATATCTAATATATCTAATATATCTAATATATCTAATCTATCTAAGCTATCTACCTACCTATCTATCTATCTATCTAATGTATTTAATTTATCTATCTATTTATCTATCCATCTATTCTATCTAACTAATATATCTATCTATCTATCTATTTATCTATTTAATATACATATCTAAATGATCAATCTACATGTCTATCTAATCTATTTATATATTAATCTATCTTTCTAATCTATCTATATATCTCACTATCTAATCTATCAATCAATCTATCTAAATTATTTATCAATATATCTATCAATCTAATTTTTATATCTAATTATCAATCAATCAATCAATCTAATCTTTCTTTCTATCTAACTATCTAATCTATATATGTAATATTTTTATCTATCGATCGAATCTATCTTTCTATGTAATATATCTATCTATCTATCTAAGATATTTATCTATCTAATCTATTTATCTATCTAATATATTTATCTATCTAATCTATCTTCCTATTTAATCTCTCTACCTATCTTATATATATCTATCTTTTGATATATAGATAGTTTTAAACCTTCTATCTATCAATCTATTTAATCTATTGATATATATATATCTCTCTATCAATTTATCTATCTATCTATATATCTATTGAATCTATGAATTTTAATTATATATCTATCAATCTATATAATCTTTCGATCTATTTATCTATCTATATTATTTACCTATCTATATAATCTATCTTTCTATCTATTTATCTAATCTATCTATCTAATCTTTCTACATATCTTTCTAATTAATCTTACTTTCTAATATATCTACCTATATAATAAATTTATCTATCTATCTATATATCCAACTATCTAATATCTCTCTCTATCTATCTAATTAATCAATCAATCTTTCTAATCTATATATTTATCTATTTATCTATCTAATTTAGTTATCTAATCTATATATCAATTTAATCTAATTAACTTTTTTTATCTAATCTCTATATCTATTTAATTTATATATCTATCTATTTAATTTATATATCTTTCTATCTATTTAATTTATATATCTATCTATTTAATTTATATATCTTTCTATCTATTTAATTTATATATCTCTCTATCAAATCTATCTATTATCCCTCTAATCTATCTATCTAATCTCTCAATATATCTATCCATCTATTCTATCTAATCTATCTAATCTATCTAATCTATCTATACTATATATCTAACTTTCTCTCTATCTATATATCTAATCTATCTATTTATCTAATCTATCTACCTATCTAATATATCAATCTATTTATCTATCTATATACAGATCTATATATCTATTTATTAATCTAAATATATAATCTATATAATCTCTTTCTCTATATAATATATCTAACCTATCTAATCTATCTATCGATCTATTTATGTAATATATCTTTTTTTCTAATCTATCTACCTATCTAATATATATATATATATAGTTTAATCTATATATATATATATATATATATATATATATATCTATCTATATAATCTATCTATTTATCTAATATATCTATCAAATCATTATTTCTATGTATATATCTATCTAATCTATCAATCAATCTAATCTTTATATCTATTTAATCTCTCTATCAATCTAATATATCTATAAATCTATATATCAATCAATCTATCTAAGAAATCTATCTATCTAATCTAACTTTATATCTAATTTATCTAAATATCTAAGCTATCTATCTTTCAAATCTATCTATATATACTATATATATATATATATAAGGCTACCTATTTATCCATCTATGTATATATCATTTATCTATCAATTATAACTATCTATTTATCTTGTGTGTGTGTGTGTGTGTGTTTATATATATATATATATATCTAAATAATCTATCGATCTATCTTTCTAATTAATTTATCAATCTATAAATCTATCTATTTATCTAATTAACTATCTAATCTATATATTTATTGATTTATCTATCTATCGAAACTATTAAACTTATATATCTATCTATATCTATATAACTAATCTCTCTATATCTAATCTATCTCCATATCTATTTATCTATCTAATCTATCTATCTATCTATTTATTTATATAATCTATATATTTATCAATTTATCTAATCTATATATCTATTTAATTTATCTATCTATTTATTAACTCTGTCTATTTATCTATTTATATATCTATCTATCTAATCTATCTATCTAATCAATCTAATCTATATAACTATATATCTAATCTATTTATATATCTAAATATCTATTTAACTAATATTGCTATCTTTCTAATCAATCTTTTTATTTATCAATTTATCTATATAATATGTCTATCTAATCTATTTATATATCTATCTATTCTATTTAACTAATTATCTATCCATCTAATTTTTTATCTATTTATCTAATCCATCGATGTATCTCTCTATATATCTATATATTATATATCTATATAATTATCAAACCTATCTGATTATCTAATATATATGTATATATATCTACCTATCTTTTTAATCTATCTAATATTTTTATCTATATATCTACTTATCTATTTAATTAATCAATCTTTCTAATCTTCCAATCTTTCTATCTAATCTATCTAAATATCACTCTAATCTCTCTTGCTATATAAATATATAATAAAATCTTTCTATATATCTAATCAATTTATCTATCTATATATCTGTCTAAATATCTATCTAATAAATCACTCTAACTAATCTATCTAACTAGTCTATCTATATAATCTATCA
>JAREIK010003030.1:139397-170715 GCA_029783825.1 Sapria himalayana | reverse complement strand
TTTTCTATCTATCTATATATATATATATATATCTTATTATCTATATATTTATCAATATATCTATCTATATATCTACATATCTATCTGTCTTTCTTTCTTTCTATATGTCTATATATCTATCTATATAGCCATCTATCCTTTTATCTATCTATTTATCTATCTGTCTATTTGTCTATCTATCTATCCGTCTATCTATTTATTTGCCTATTTATCTACCTGCCTATATTTCTAACTGCCTATCTATATATCAATCTATCTGTTTATCTATTTATCAGGTTATCTCTTATCTATTTACTAGTCTATCAGTCTAAATATCTATCTGACTATCTTTGTATCATTCTATTTGTGTACATGTCTATCTGAATATCTCTCTAAATGTCTATATATTTGTGTATATGCTCTATCTACATCTCAATTTATCTATTTATCTATCTATTTGTCAGTTTATATATATGTAGATCTATGTATCTATCAATCTAATTTTTATATTAGACTATCTATCTATCTATATTTATCTATCAATCTATTAATCGATCGATCTATCAATCAATCAATCAATCTATCTTTCTACCTATGAATTAATTAATATATCTATCTATCTATCAATATAGATAGATATATCTATATATCTATTGATCGACCTGTCTATATAATTTTGGAGATCTGGCTATCTGTCTATCTCTCTATATGTCTATATGTTTATTTATCTATCTATATTTCTATATATCTATCTATCTATCTGACTATATATATTTTTGTATATCTATCTATTTGGTTATATGTCTATCAATCTGTCTAATTATCTATTTGTCTATTTGTCTATCTTTCTATCTATCCTTTTGTCTATATGCCTATAATTATATCTGTCTATCAATCTACCTATTTTTGTCTATCAGTTCACCTTTCTATATGTCTCTCTATCTATTTGTTTATCTGTCTCTTTATATATCTATCTGACTGTCTATCTGTCTATCTATCTATCGATCAATCTGCCTATCTATCTATAGTCTTTCTGTATATCTGTCTATCTATCTATGTATTACTAGTTTATCTCTTATATATATATTTATCTATATGTCTATCTATGTGTCTATCTATCTATCTTTCTAACTCTCAATAATGTCTATCTCTTTGTGTCTATCCTCTATCTGCCTATCTATTTATCTGTCTGTCAATCTTTAGCATATTTTTCTGTTTATCTATCAGTCTGTATATCTGTGTTTGTATGTCTTTATGTGTGTAAGTCTGTGTATTTGTGTGTCTATTTGTCTATATCTATCTGTCTATGTGTCTGTGTGTTTGTGTGTCTCTATGTTTTTGTTTGTTTCCATTTGTCTTTTTCTTTATCTGTGTGTGTGTGTTTGTGTGTTTGTCTATCTGGGTGTGTATCTATTGGTCTGGCAATCTATCTATATTTTTATCGATCCATCTATCAATTTATTTATCTATCTATCTATGTGTATGGATATCTATCTATCTAACTAACTATCTATCTATATTTTTGTCCAACTCTCTAACTGTATATATGTCTATTTGTTTATCAGTCTATCTATCTATATGTTCTATCTATCTATCAATCTATCTATTTATCTATTTAGTAGTTTTATCTCTTTATATTTTAACTTGTCTATTTGTCTATATAATAATCTATCTATATTTATATCTGCCTATTTATGTATATGTCTTTTAGTCTATATATATATCTATTTGTCTATCTATCTATCTACCTATCAATCTATCTGTCTATCTATCTATCTGTCTATTTGTCTATATGTCTATATGTCTATCTATCTATCTATCTATTTGTCTATTTATCTATTTTGCTATCTGCCTATCTGTCTATCTGTCTATTTGTCTATTTCTCTATTTGTCTATCTTTTTATCTGTCTAATTGTCAATCTCTTTATCTATCTATGTTTCTATTTGTCTATCTGTCAATCAATCTATATGTCTATCAGTCTATTTGTGTATATGTCTATCTGTCTATGTATCTATCTATCTATATATTTTCTATCTGTATGTCTATCTAACTATATATCTATCTATTTATCTATCTATCTGTCTATCTATCTATCCTCCTATCTGTCTATCTGATTATTTGTCTATCTCTCTATATGTCTGTCTAACTATTTATCTGAAATATATCTTTCTATCTATCTATCACTATATCTCTCTATCTATAGATCTTTCTATCAATTTATTTGCCTATCTGTCTAGCTATCTATCTATTTATCAATATATATATATATATATATGCCCAGCTGTATATCTATCTATCTATAAATCTATCTATATGGTCTATCTGTCTGTCTGTATATCAATTTATTAGTTTATCTTTAATCTATCTACTTGTCTATCTGTCTATCTATATTTCTGACTATCTCTCTATCTATATATTTGTGTATATGTCTAAGTATCTATCTTTGTAAATGTCTATCTACAATGTGCTTATCTAACTACCTATCTATCTATTTATTTATCAATCTATCTTTTTATCTATCTATCTGTCTGTCTGTCTGGCTGTCTGTCTGCTTATCTGTCTAACTATCTTCAGTCTATATGTGTGTTTGTCTTTCTCTCTATTTGTCTATGTCTACTTGTCTATCTATCTATCTATCATTATATCTTTCAATCAATCAAATAATCAAACAATCTATCTATATATCTTTCTATCGACCCGTATATCTATCTACATATGTATCTTTCTATCTGTCTATTTGTCTATCTATCTATCTATCTGTCTGTCTATCTATCTATCTATCTTTTTGTCTATAAGTTTATATGGATATCTACCTACCTATCTATATATCTATCAATATATAAGTCTATCTATCTATCTGTCTAGCAGACTATATGTCTTATGTCTTTCTAATAATCTATCAATCTGTATATTTGTCTATCTATCTTTTTGACAATCTATCTATCTCTTTATTTTTGACTATCGATCTTCTGACTATCTGTCTATCTATCTTTCTATCTTTCTTTTTTTTGTCTATCTATCTAAATATTTATGCATTTATGTCTCTATCTGTCTATCTATATATCTATCTATCTGTCTATCTGTCTATGTGTATACTTGTCTATCTGTTTATCTGTCTGTCTATCTATATATCTATGTGTCTATCTGTCTATCTGTCAAAATATCTATCTGACAATCATTTTATATGTGTATATGTCTAACTATCAATCATTTAATCTATCAAATTGTCTATCTATCTATCTTTATATCTGTCTGCCTGTCTATCTCTCTGTCTATCTATCTTTTTAATAATCTATCTATCTCTTTATTTTTGTCTTTCTTCTTTATATATATATATATATATATCTATCTATCTATCTATCTATCTATCTATCTATCATCTATCAATCTATCTAAATGTCTATGTGACTATGTCGCTATCTATCTATCTATATATCTATCTATATATCTATCTATATGGCTATATATCTGTGTGTCTAGTTTTCTATCTCTCTCTCTCTCTATCTATCTATCTATCTATATATCTATCTGTTTATCTATCTATATATCTGTCAATATATCTATATGTCTATCAGTCTATATATCTGTATATCTAACTATCAATCTGTCAATCTATAAATATGTCTTTCTATATAACTGTCTATCTATTTATATGTCTATCTGACTATATATCTATCTATTTATCTATCTATCTGTCAATCTATCTATCTTTCTATCTATTTATTTATCTATTTGTTTATGTGTCTATTATATATATATATATATCTATTTATCTATCTATTTATATGGTCTATCTATCAATTTTTTTGTCTATCTATTTTTTGTTTATCGGTTTATCTTTTTATCTACTACGAAGCTATCT
Source organism: Sapria himalayana (assembly GCA_029783825.1). Classification (NCBI taxonomy): domain Eukaryota; kingdom Viridiplantae; phylum Streptophyta; class Magnoliopsida; order Malpighiales; family Rafflesiaceae; genus Sapria; species Sapria himalayana. The sequence goes on along the minus strand of JAREIK010003030.1, from coordinate 166,873 downwards.
GTCTATATATCTATATGTGTATCTATCTATGTATATATTTGTTTGTCTATCTATCTATCTGTCTGTCTGTCTATATATCTCTCTAAATGTCTATCCCTCTACATCTATCCTCTATCTGCCTATCTATCTATGTATCTATCTATTTATCTGTTAGTCTCTCTGTCTATCTATCTGACTGTTTGTGTGTCTATGTGTTTGTCTGTCTATTTATCTTTGTATTTATTATCTATTTATGTGTTTGTGTGGCTATATGTGTGTCTTTCTATGTATGTGTGTGTTTATCTATGTGTCTGTATGCTTGCCTATTTATCTGTTTGTGTGTCATATGTTTGTCTATGTGTCTATGTGTGTATCTATCTATCTGTCTATCTGTATTTTTGTCTGTCTGTCTATTTGTCTATCTGTCTATCAATCTATCTATCTAGCTATCTATATAACTATCTTTTGATCGACCTATCTTTTAATTATCTACCTACCTATCTATCTATCTGTCTCTCTAACTATCGATCGATATATCTGTCTATCTCTCTATATATCTATTTATCTATCAATATGTCTATCTATTTGCCCATCTGTCGATATGTTTATTTGTAAATCTATCTATTAGTCTACTTGTCTATCTAACTATATGTCGATACAACTATCTATCTATCTATCAATTTATCTGTCTGTTTGTCTTCTCTCTATCTTTGTATCTGTCTATCTATCTTTTTGTCTATCTATCTATCTATCTTACTATTTGTATATCTTTCAACCTGCCTATCTATCTATCTTTCGATTTGTCTATCTGTCTATTTGTCTATCTATATTTTTGTCTATATGTCTATCATTCAATCTTTCTATCTGTATATTTATCTATATATTTGTCTATATGTCTGTCTATCTATTTGTCTATCTATCTATCTAAATGACTCCCTATATATCATTTTATTAGTCATCTATCTATCTGTCTCTCTGTTTATTTGTATATTTTTTTCTATCTCTATTCTAACTATTAGCCTTTATGTTTATCTGTCTATCTATCTATTTCTCCATCTGTTTATCTATTTATATGACTAATTATATATTTATCTTTCTTTCTTTTTGTCTATCTATCTATCTGTCTATCTGTATATCTATCTATCTATCTATTTATCTATCTACCCATCTGTTTGTCTATTTATCTATCTATATATTTGTCTATTTGTCTATCTGTCTATCTATCTATCTATTTATCTATCTATCGGTCTATCCATCTATCTATTTATCTATATATCTATCTGTCTATGTATCTATTTATCTAAATATATGTCTATCTGTCTATCTGTCTATCTATCTTTCTATCTATCTCTCTATATATTTAAGTGTCTATCTGTCTATCTATCTAACTGTCTATGTGTTTATCTATCTATCTTTCTATCTCTGTATAAGCTTATCTTTCTATCAATCTATCTCACTATTTTTCTATTTCTTTATCTATCTATCTATCTTTGTGGTCTATCTGTCTATCTATTTATTAGTTTATATCTCTATCTTTCTACTTGTCTATTTGTCTATCTATCTATCTGTCTGTCTATCTATCTATTTGTCTTTCTAAGTATATGTTTATCTCTCTAAATGTCTATCTTTCTATGTCTATCATTTATCTGACTATCTATCTATCTATCTATAAATCAATCAATTTGTTTATCTTTCTATCTATCAATATATCTATCTATGTATCTATCAACCATCTGGCTATCTAGATATCCATCTATTTATTTATCTATCTCTTTGTCATTATGTCTATCTATCTATCTCTCAAAATGTCTATCTTTTTATGTATATCCTTTATTAACCTATCTATCTATTTGACTAACTATCTATGTGTTTGTGTCTATCTCTAAGTCTGTGTATATATGTGTCTTTGTGTTTGTTTGTCTGTATGTGTGTATGTCTATATGTCTTTCAGTGTCTCTATGTGTCTGTGTCTGTGTTTGTCTGTGTGGTTGTCTATCAATATTTCTATCTATTTATGTATCTATTTAGTTACCAATCTATCTACCTATCTATTTATCTGGTTATATGGGTATTTAAAATTCTATCAAGATATCTATTTATCTATCTATATATTTGGCTATCTAGCTATCTAGAAATCTATCTATCTATATATTTATTTATATGTCTATTCATAAATCTATCTATTTATCTATCTAACTATCTATCTAGATATCTATCATTTATCTATCTATCTGTCTACATGTCTATTTGTCTATATGTCTATCTGTCAATCTACTATCTCTCTATCTATCTATTAGTCTATCTATCTATTTGTTTATCTATCTATCTATCTATATCTCTATCTTTCTAACTATCTATATGTCTATCTTTCTAACTATCTATATGTCTATCTGTCTATCTATCTATCTAAATGTCTATCTATATATCTATATGTCTATCTATATATCTATCTATCTATCAAATTGGCTATCTGTCTTTCTATTTATCTAGCTATATTTCTTTCTATCAATCTATCAATATGTATATCTATCTATTTACCTATCTGACTATCAATATATTTATCTATCTATCTATTTGTTTATATGGTCGATCTGTCTATCTGTCTATTTGCCAATTTGTTTATCAGTTTATATCTTTTTTTATCTACTTGATTATTTGTCTATCTTTCTATCTAGTAGTCTATTTGTCTATCTGTTTATCTATTTATTTCTCAAAATGTATATCTCTCTTTGTCTATCATTTATCTACCTATTTATCTATCTAGCTTTCTATCTATTTTTCTGTCTGTCTATCTGTCTGTCTATCTATCTATCTATATTTCTATCTATATGTCTTTATATTTGTCAATGTTTCTATCTATCTATATATCTTTCTATCTATCTATCTATATATCTATCTATCTACCTTTTTTTGTATCTATCTAAATACTTATCTATCTATCTACCTTTTTTTGTATCTATCTAAATACCTATCTATCAATCTATCTTTCTACCATCTGGCTATCTAGGTATCCATCTATCTTTATATATGTCTATTTGTTTATCTGCCTTTGTGTATATCTAGCTATCTGTCTATATATTTATCAATTTTTCAATCTATCTATTTATCTATCTATTTATCTATCTATCTATTTGTCTATCTTTAAATCTATCTATCTATTTATATCTATGACTATTTGTCTATCTATATATCTGTCATTTGTCTATACATCTATCTATCGATCTATCTATCTGTCTGTCTATTTAACTAACTAACTATCTGTCTATCCAATTATCTACCTATCAGTTTACATGCCTATTTATCTTATGTCTATCTATCTATCTATTTATTTTTATTTCTGTCTACCTATCTATATGTCTATCTATCTTCTGTCTATTTTCCTATTTGTTTATTTTTCTATATATCTATTTGTCAACTGGTATATATTTCTATATGTCTATATATCTATCTATCTGTCTATCTATCTATCTGTTTGTCTGTCTATCTATTGGTCTATTTGTTTATCTATCTATCTGTTTATCTATTTATCTATCTGTCAATTTGTCAATCTGTTTATTTATCTATCTGTATGTCTATCTATCTTTCTATCTCTATATCTATCTATCTATCTGTTTATATATCTATCTATCTATCTATCTTTCTACATATCTATCTATCTATCAGTCTATCAGTCTATCTGTCGATCTATCTATATGTCTATTTGTCTTTCTATCTATATGTCTATCTATCTTTCTATCTATCTATTTGTCTATCTATCTATCTATCTACCTATCTATCTATATATCTCTCTATCAATCTATCTGTCTATATATCTATCTGTCTGTCTATCAATCTATTTATCTATTTATTTGTATATCTGTCTATCTATCTATATGGTCTATTCTCAAACTGTTCATATGGTTATCAATTTATCTATTTTTTAATGTATTTGTTTATCACTTTGTATCTATCCTATCTCTACCTATCTATCTATCTATATATCTATCTATATGTCTGTCTATCTTTTTGTCTGTGTATCTTTATGTGCCGGTCTATCTATCTGTGTGTCTATCTGTCTATTGTTTCTATCTAATTGTGTGTTTTTTTTTCTATCTATCTGTGTGTATGTTTGTGTGTCTTTCTATCAATCTATCAATCTATCTAAATTTTTATTGATCGATCTATCTATCTATATATCTATCTAACAATCTTACTTTCTATATGTTTGTTTGTCTATCTGTCTATCTGTCTATCTCTCTCTATCTATTTTGAATCTATCTATCTATAATTTTGTCTATCTATATATCTATCTATATGTCTGTCTGTCTATCTATCTATCTATCTATTTGCCTATCTATCTATATAATTATCTGGCTATCAGTTTATATGTATATTTATCTTATCGTTATCTATCTATCTATTTATTTTTCTATTTGTATACCTGTCTATATGTTTATCTATCTTCTATCTATCTGTATAACTATTTATTTTTCTATCTATTTGTCTATTGGTACATATTTCTACATGTCTATCTATCTATTTGTCTGTCTGTCTATCTATTGGTATATTTGTTTATCTGTCTATATGTTTATATATCTATCAATCAATTTGTCAATTTGTCTATCTATCTATCTATCTATTTATCTATCCATATATCTATCTATCTATCTATTTATCTAGCTATCTATCTACCTGTCTATATATCTACATGTCTATTTATCTTTCTATCTATCTATATGTCTATTTGTCTTTCAATTTATATGTCTATCTGTCTTTCTATCTATCTGTCTATCTATCTATCTATATGTCTCTCTATCAATCTATCTTTCTATTTGTCTATTTGTCTATCTTTCAATATATTTATTTGTTTTTTTGTATATATGTATATCTATCTATCTATCTCTCAAACTATCCATCTAGTTATTGGTTCATCTCTTTTTTTATGTATTTTTCTATCTCTCTATGTCAATTCTCTATTTCCCTTTCTATCTATCTATAAATCTATCTATCTGTCTATGTGTCTTTCTGTCTATGTATTTGTGTGTATCTCCATGTGTCTATCCGTCTATCTATGTGTCTAACTTTTTGTGTCTGTCTTCCTAATTGCTTTTTTGTCTATCTGTCTATGTGTATGTTTGTCTTTTTGTCTATTTGTCTATCTATATTTCTGTCTTTATTTCTATCTACCTACCTATCTATTTGTCTATGTATCTATATATCCATCTATTTGACTATATGTCTATTTTTTTATCTGTCTATTTGTCTATCTATCTATCTATATGTCTATCTATCTATATATCTATCTATCTATTTATCTATTTATCTATATTTATATTTATCTATCTATCTATTTATTTATTTATCTATATTTATATTTATCTATATATCTATCTATCTATATATCTATCTATCTATTTACCTATTTATTGGTTAATCTCTTTATCTATCTACTTGTATATATGTCCATCTACCTATTTATCTATCTATCTATCTGGCTGTCTATCTGTCTATTAAATTATTTGGCTATCTGTCTATCTCTTTAAATGTCTATCTATCTGTGTCTATCCTCTATCTACATATCTATCTACAAACATATATATTTGTCTATCTGTCTGTCTATTCGTGTTTTTGTCTATCTATAAATCAATCTATTTATCTATCTATTTATCAATATAATCTATCGATCTATCTATCTATATATCTATCTTTCTTTTTTTGTGTCTGTGTATTTGTATGTTTGTCTATCAGTCTGTCTATCTCTCTTTCTATTTTGTATCTATCTATATATGTATATTTGTCTATCTATATATTTATTAATCTGTCTGTCTATCTCTCTACATGTCTATCATTTTGTCTCTGTATCTGTGTCTATATGTCTGTTTGTTTGTGTGTTTGTTGATTTGCATTTATGTCTGTCTATGTGTATGTGTGTCTGTTTGTTTGTCTATCTGTCAATTTGTGTTTGTGTATATGTATGTCTATTTGTCTTTCTATCTGTCTATCTGTGTATCTATCTGTCTGTCTCTATGTCTTTCAAGAAATCTATCTAGCTTGCTATCTATATAGCTATCAATCTATCTATGTATTATCTATCTATTTATCTATCTATCTATCGATCAATCGAACTTTCTATCTATTTATCTATCTATTTATCTATCTATATATCTCTCACCCTATCTATGTATCTATATTTCTATCTACCTATCTATCTATTTGTCTATCTTTTTATCTATCTATCTTGTTATTTGGATATTTGTCTATCTATCTATCTATCTTTCTATGTGTCTATCTGATTATTTATCTATCTCTCTATCTATCTATCTGTTGATTACCTATCGATCTATCTTTCAATCTGATTATCTATCTATCGGTCTATTTATTAATCTATTTGTCTATCTTTCTATCTGTCTGTCTATCTATCTATCTATCTATATATCCATCTATATGACTATCTGTCTAACTAACTATCTGTCTATCTATATATCTTTCTATATGGCTATCTGTCTATATGTCTATCTATCTATATATCACTCTATCTATCAATCTATCTGTCTATCTATCAATCTGTCTATTCGTCTATATGTCTATCTATCTATATGGTTTATCTGTCTATATATATATATATATCCATCTATTTTTCAGTTTATATCTTTATCAGTCTACTTGTCTATTTGTCTATCAATCTATATTTCTATCTATTTGTCGATCGATCTATCTATTTATCTTTTTAAATGTCTATCTCTCTGTTTCTATCCTTTATATGCCTCTCTCTATCTTTCTATCTGTATGTCTATCTGTCTGTCTATTTGTCTATCTGCCTGTCTATTTGTCTTTTTGTCTATCTCTTTGTTTATCATTATTTCTATCTATATATCTATCTAGCTATATATTTATCCCTCTATTTATCTATCTTTTTATTGATTGACAGATATATGTATCTATCGATCTATATACCTATCCATCTATCAGTCTATATATCTACCATCTGGCAATCTAGCTATCCGTCTATCTATCTATCTATTTATATGATTATATATTTATCTGCCTATATGGCTATATGGATATTTGTCTGTCTATCTAACTATTTATCTATCAATCTATCTATCTATCTATCTATCTATTTGATTATCAACCTATCTATATCTATCCTTTGTCTATCTATCAATCTATCTGTCTAATTATCTTTTTATCTATCTATCTGTATGTCTGTCTGTCTAGCTTTCTATATGTCTATCTTTCTATATGTCTATATGTCTATATGTCTATCTATATATCTTTTTTGTCTATATGTCTATCTGTTTATTTTTATATGTGTATATGTTTATATGTTTATATGTCTATCTATATAACTATCTATCTATTTATCTGTCTATCTTTCATTCTATTTAGCTATTTATCTGTCTATCTATCTATTTGTCTATATATTTATCTGTATATCTATCTATTTGTATATCTATCTATCGGTCTGTCTATCTATCAATCTATCTTGCTGTCTTTTATATGTCTATCTTTCTTTCTTTCTTTCTATCTATCTATCAATTTATCTATCTATCTGTCTATCTGTCTATATGTATATATATCCATCTGACAATCTCTCTATCTGTCTATATGTATATATGTTTATCAATTTATCTGTCTATCTATCTATCTTTCTATTTGTCTATATTTCTATCTATATATCTGCATATCTATATATAAGTCTATATGTCTATCTTTCTATATGTGTATCTGTCCATATGGCAATCTGGCTATCAGGCTATATGTTTATTTGTATATCTTCCTTTCTTTCTATTTGTCAATTTGTCTATCTATATATATGTCTATCGTTCTATCTATATATCTATCTGTCTATTTGTCAATCTGTCCATCTGTCTATTAATTTATTTGTCAATCTATCCATCTATCTATTTGAATATCTTTCTATCTATCTTTCTATCTATCTGTCTGTATATCTATCAATTTGTCTGTCTATCTATCTTTCTATCTTTTTAACTATCTATATATCTATCAATCTATCTATCTATCTATCTATCTATCTATCTGCATATCTGCCTATATGTCTATAAGTCTATATGCCAATTAGTCTATATGTCTATTTATCTATATGGATATCTGGCTATCCATCTATTTATTGTCTATGTGTCTTTCTGTCAATATGTTTATCTATCGATCTATCTATTTGTCATTTTGTTTATCTATCTATCTATCTTCTATCTATCTATCTTTCTTTCTATATGTCTACCTCTCTATTTGTCTATCTATCTATATGTTTATTTGTCATATATCTATATGTCTATGTTTCTATATGTCTATTTGCCTATCAGCCTATTTGTCTATATGTCTATATGCATATATTTCTATTTGTGTATCTATCAATATGGCTTTTGGCTATCAGGCTATTTGTCTATCTATCTTTTTGTCAATCTGTCGATTGATATATCTATCCACTACTAAAATTTACTGAATTACCAATAATTATTTGGTTGCTAATTTGGTGTTTTTTTGTCGGTAAACCAAATAGCGACTAATTACCAACCAAATTATTAAGGAGCAATTTTGCTCGTCGCTAATTTTTTTACATACAAAAAATCAGTTGGTCTGTAAATTACCCACCATTTACCGACCATCTACTGACAAACAATTACCGACTATATTCCCATAATTTTCTAACCAAAATAATTAGGTAGGTATATTTGTCTCCAAATGGTAGGTAATTAACGACCATTTAAAGTCCATTCACCAACAAACAATTACAGACTAAATTCCAACCATTTTCCATCTAAAAGCAATTGGTGGGTAAGTGGTCTTCAAATAGTCAGTAATTACCAATTGACTACAGACCATTTACCGAAAAACAAAATCCGACGATATTCCAATCATTTTTAGACCAAAAGAATTAGGTCGGTAAATGGTCTCCAAATAGTTGATAATTATCCATAATTTACAGACCAATTACTGACAAACAATTTCTGAATATATTCCAACCATTTTTCGACCAAAAGTATTAGGTTGGTAAATGGTCACAAAATAATCGGTAATAACCGAAAAAATTATGACCAAAAACTGACCAAAATCTTTTAAAATAATTGGTCGGTAATTGATCTCCAAAAGTATTACCGAACATTTGGTGACCTTTTACCCACCATTGATATAAAAAAAATTTAGTTAGTTTTTTGTCCCAATTCGGTCGGTAATCACCGACTGAATTATTTTTTCTGGTTTTGATGTAGTTGCTATAGAAATAAATACAAATAACACAACAAAAAAATCTAATTAACTTTTAGTTTTGATGTAGTTGCTGCAGAAACATATATTGATAACACAACAAAAAAATCAAATTAACTTCAGCAAACAACTATATATACTATATATATATATATTAAATACAACAAGAGAAAATAAAAAAATGAAATCCAAAATCAAAGTTTAAGGTATTGAAAAAAAATTGTGTATAATACATTCAATCATCCAACCTAGTTTCATAATCATTATGATGCGACTTGTCTGGTCCACATGGTGAGTTGTTAGGTACTGGGGTAGAGCTATCTGCTACTGCTACTCCTGATGTAGTCGCTGCAGGTGTTGATGTAGGTGTTGGAGTAGATACTATAGCTGGAGCTTTAAGTCGAATAATCAGAGGTAGATCATTAGGGTTGAACTGAAGTCCTCATTCCTGAAACTTCTTTGTAAGCCAGTCAAAATGCATATGCAACTCATTACTAACATCCTCATAGTTGATCATGTGTCGCTTGGTATTGGGCAACTGATTCTATATCACATTTCGTATCAAATCCTAAAATTCCTCCATCATCAAGAACAAATTCGAAACTAGTCCTGAAAATTCAGCTTCATAAGTTGGTCATCTATGCGAGTAGAATGATAATGTCGATGAACCGACACTATAGACAAGCATCTTCTCTTAGCCATCAACAGCCGTATACCAAATCTGATTAGAATCAACTGGTGGAGCACTGGAGCTGATGAATGATAACTACTTGTTGCACCATCACATAAACCTGAAGTAGACTGGGAATACCCTTGAGTTGTAGCTGCTAACATTTTCTCATATCTCGCCTAATAAAAATGTACGAAAAGTATGTCATTTTATATTCAAACAAAAAAAAAGATAAGTTAGTTTTTTTAATGAAACTTACATTTACTGCACAAGATCTTTGATCAATGAAAGTCTGATCATAATGAGACTTCGTGTGCATGTATCTGAATAAGTGAGGAGCACTGAGCTTCTTACCCTCCTTGCGTGTTATTAATTACACACAATACATATGTTAATTCTATTGAAAACAAATTCTTAATGTGAAATGAAATTTAGGCATAATTGAACACATTTCACAAAGATTTAAACAAAAAAAGTAATAATTTGAAATAATACCAATGCTCGTCCTTGCTCACGCATAGAGCGAGATCCACAAATATGTGTAGACATGCCACTACCCTCCCCAGCCCACTCTGAGCGATGACTGTTGCTCTGTTTATCACACCACTTCCTATAATCTAGATCTTACCATCTGCTGTGCCAATCCTTGAAAACATGATCCGAGACACTCGGATCTTTTTCTATCTTCTTCAAGCTTTTATAATTGATATTGTACACGGTGTCTTTATACCGACTGGCAGAATGTTTGTAGAACACACTTTTGAATGCTTCCTTTGGATGTGTCCACCTGTAAACTTTCTGCAATTATAAATAATAAATTTTTAATCAGTGAACAAAAGAATAAATAAAAGATGTAAAAATTTTTAGGTAGTAATATTTACCATAAATTCTTTCCAAATCATCAACTGATCTCTATGTGTGAGTAACTTCTAATTATGTCCATTAGGTTTTAAGAACTTGTGGAAAATTATTCTCAGAACCATAGAAATGGAACCAAACGGCCATAACTTTGTCCTGTAAACAAAAATTTATTAGTAGTTACAAATAGTTATATATAATAAAAATATAGTTATATATATATATTAATACTAGCAGTTATAAGTAGTTATAAAAATATATACATTATAAACAAATATATTGATTTAATTATATGAATACATATATGTATATATAGTTACAAATATAGTTATCTATAATTATATAGACATTTATTTAGTTATACAAATATTTATATATAATTATACATATATAGTATAACATAAAGTTGTATGTTGTTATACATGTAATTATAAATATAGTTACATCTGGTGAAACATATAGGTACACATATAGTTAAACGTATATTTATATATGTTGGTTTATATGTTTGTTCATTTAATTTTATATATTTATACATATAGTAAAGTATAGTTATAGATATAGTAATATACTTTTTTATATACTACTATATACAAATATATATTAAATATAAGCTATAAATTTATTATTTAAAATATAATCATGCATAAAACTATTAAAGTTATACATATAGTAAGATACAATTATTTATAGTTATATATTATTTTACATATAATATATATAGTTATAAATAGTTATATATAATTAAACATATAGTTATATATAGATATATTCATACAAGTAGCTATAAGTAGTTTTACATAAATATATACAACATTATAAACAAATATTTTTCCTTTAATTATATGAATACATATATGTATATGTAGTTACAAATATAGTTATATATAATTATATATTTAGTTATATAAATATTTATATATAGTTATACATATATAGTTTAATATAAAGTTGTATGTTGTTATACATGTAATTATAAATATAGTTACATGTGGTTATACATATAGTTACACATATAGTTAAATATATATTTATACATGTAGGTTAATATGTTTGTTCATTTAATTTTATATATTTATACATATAGTAATGTATAGGTATAGATATGGTAAAATACTTTTTATATACTATAATATACAAATATAAATTAAATATAAATTAAATTAGACAGATATATACTTATCATTTTCTTCTTCAAAAAACGCTCTCAACTTCTAGAGAGAGAAAATCCCTCTTCCTAGAGACAGAAAATCGCCATTTGAGATCAAACCTATCTCCTTTGAAGTGCAAAATGGTGGAAAATGACTTATTATTAAAAAACAAGTCATTTGCCTTGATAACAAAGGAGCCCGTGCCCCCTTCTCGTTCGTTCGAAACAAAAAACGTGAACCCTGTTATCATTTTTTCAACCGAGGAGTTACAGAAGCTCACGGAGCCTTATCAATACATGCTTATTGGAAAATTCTCTCATGGCAGGCCTCGCCCGAGGGACATACAGCTATTCTTTTCCTCTTTGAAGCTCACGGGAAGGGTTAAACTTGCCGACTACGAAGTGAAACATATGTTTATGCAGTTTTTTACAGTGGATGATTATTATCATTTATGGCATCGTGGTGTGTGGCAAGTTAATGGGTTTCTCATGCGAGTGCTGAAATGGACGAATGACTTCAGTCCTAAGGTGGAGGCGCCTCTTGCTCAGGTATGGTTCTCTTTGCCGAACCTCCCAATATACTTGTTTAATGCGAATTCTCTCCATGCTATAACTTCCTGTTTGGGCAAACCATTGCTTCGGGATGAGGCTACAGTGGCAATTACTCGGCCAAGCAAGGCCCGAGTATGTGTAGAATGTAACCTCCTCACTCCACTACCGAAAGAAATCTGGATAGGAGAGGTAGATAATGGGCAGAATACTAGCTTTTGGCAAAATGCCATACTCGAAAACATGCCCTCTTATTGTCTAATCTGTAACAGACTTGGGCATGATAAATCTGAATGTAAAATAGGAAGAGAGCCGCTAGGCAAAGTCCAAGGGAGAGAAGCTATAAGAAGGAAGGTAGAAACATGGATAAGGATGGAGGAAGTGGCCCCGAAACCTCTAGTTTTAGGGGAAGAAGATGGGGAGAGTAGGAGAGAGAACGAGAGTTTTTGTTTAGAAATGGAGGGAGATAGAAGCAATAGGGTATTAAGTATGGAAGGAAGTAATGAAGAAGGCAAGGAAGAGAGATGGGAGGTAGTGAAAGCTAGAAGAAAAAGAGCTTGGAAAAATAAACATAGAAGGGTGTTAAAGGAAAAAATAGAAGATTATAGATGGATAGAGGAGGATCTCCTAGACTTTTCGGATGAAGATTCGGAGGTGTTTAGTTGTCCTCAACTATGTATAGAGGAAGTTAAGAAAGAGAGTTATTTAGGAGAAGTGAAAGATGATTTATAAATCTACGATAAAATTGGAGAAAATTTAACTAAATTTCAATCTATGGAAGCCATAAAGAGAATGGCTATGCAACTCGGTAAACTAGGAAAATATAATGTATTATCTCAATCTATTCCTTCCAAGAGTGCGAGAAATATGAGGAAAAATTTAGATAAAAAATATGATTTAAAATGCATAACTAGATTACAATCCAAATTAGGTTTTAATGGATAGATATATATATTGGAATATTAGAGGGGTGGCAAATAACCATTCGATAAATAGGCTTAAAAATCTGATTAAAACATATAAAATTGCCTTTGTAGTTATAGCAGAACCTATGACACAGCAAGATCAAATAATAAAATATAGTAGGATATTAGGGTTTAATAACTCATTTTCTAATTTAAATAGTAAACTCTGGTTAATGTGGCATAATAATCTAGACATTGAAATATTAAAAGACAGAACAAATAATACACTATAAAATGAATAAAAATACAGAAGATATAATATCGGTTGTATATGCTAAAAATGATAAAATAGCTAGGTTGGTTTTATGGGAGGAAATACGGGATATAGCATCAAAAAACACTCCATGGTTAATAGGAGGAGATTTTAATGTAATTAGAAGTTCTTTAGAGAAGAAGGGAGGAAAAACTCTGAACACAATAGCAATGTCTCAATTTAATGAGGGGATCTCTAAATCCAGTTTAATGGAAATAGCTTATACGGGCTCAAATTATACCTGGTGTAACAACTGGGGTAACAGAAGGGCAATTTGGGCCAGACTGGATTTTGTAATGTGTAATGCTAAGTAGGCAGCCTCGCATGGATCTACATCGCTTAGGCATTTAAGCAGAACCTGTTCAGATCACTCTCCACTTCTTATAACAATTCACCATAATAAAAGGAGCACAGGAAGCTTTAAATTTCAAAATATGTGGGGAAAGCATCCAGAATTTGAAAAATTGGTGAAAGAATCTTGGTCAGAGCCAGCACAGGGCAAACCGATGCAGGTTCTAATGTCCAAGTTAAATAGACTTAAAAAACATTTAAAATCATGGAATAAGAAAGTTTTTGGGAATATAAATTTGAAAATAAAACAAGCAGAAGAGAAGGTAGAAAAATTAGAAATTGAATATGATAATAAAAATGATGATAAGATTAGACAAGAATTAAATAAGGCTAAAGCTGAATTGAGTTTAAAATTACACATGGAGGAGGTATACTGGAAGCAACTAGCAAAAATTAAATGGTTAAAAAAGGCGATAGAAACACTAAATTTTTTCATAATATGAGTAAAATAAAAACTCAGAAAAATAGAATTAAAGCTTTAAAAAACACGGAAGGAAAATGGATAGAAGAAGAAAAGCAAATTGGAACTCTCTTTGAGGATTTTTTTAAATCACACTTATGTGGCCATGTGTCTCACGAATGGAACTCCTTAATACAGGAGATCAGGGCTTCCATTACACAAGATCAGAATCAAATGATGGAAAATATACCAGAGGAGAAAGAGGTAAAAAATGCGGTTTTTAATCTTGATAAAGACAGTGCAGCGGGCCTAGACGGCTGGAATAACTATTTTTATCAGCTAAATTGGCCCATTATTAAACATGATCTAGTTTTAGCAATTGCCAGCTTTTTCGCCAGTGCAAATATCCCTAAAGCTTGGGTAAACTCATACATAGTTCTTATTCCTAAAAAAGACGTCCCACAGATATGTGAGGATTTTAGGCCAATAAGCTTGTGTAATGTGATTTATAAGATTTTAGCCAAAATAATTTAGAACAGGTTAAGTAATATTTTGCCATTTAAAATCTCATAAGAACAAATAGGTTTTGTTAAAAACACACTAATGATTGAAAATATTAGGTTAGCATCAGAAATGATGAAAGATATTTCAGCTAAAACAAGAGGGCACAATCTAGCTATTAAGCTGGATTTGTCCAAAGCATTTAACAGGGTTGAATGGGATGTACTTTGCTTTGTACTGAGAAAATATGGTTTCTCCGAATTATGCATAGATTTAATTTATAGATGTGTTTCGAATGTTTGGGTTAGAATTATTATAAATGGAAATATAGGTGAAGAATTCAAACCAAAAAGAAGTCTAAGGCAGGGAGACCCCTTATCCCCCTTACTATTTGATATATATCTTGAATTGCTTATTCTTAATTTAAATAAAAGAATGTCGGGAGGGAAAATTTTACCTTTTAGACAACCTAAAAACACTCCGAGAATAGGTTGTTTGGCCTATGCTGATGATTTAATAATTTTGACAAATGCAAGTAAAGGATCTATAATATACCTTATAGAATTACTATAATTATTTGAATTAGAAACATGTCAGGTTGTAAATAAAAAGAAGTGCCAGTTTATACTGGGAAAAAAAAGCTTCGGAGAAAGATATAAACAAGATTAAAAATATAACTAGTTTCACTCAAAATAAGGGAGCTTTAATTTATTTAGGCTGCCCAATATTTGAAGGGAAATTGAGAGAGGAATATTTAGCACCGCTGTAAGAAAAAATGAGAAAGAAAATAGCAGGTTGGAAAGAGGGCTTATTAGAATTTGGGGGACGGATTACATTAATTTCGCACGTGCTTCAAAGCACGCTGGTTCATATCCTATCCGTTATACACCCTCCGAAGAAATTCACAAATAAAATAGAAATGGAAATGGCAAATTTTCTATGGGGTAAAAAAGATGGGAAGAATAAAATTCATTGGAAAAATTGGGGAGATATTTGTTATCCAAAAGCATAGGCAGGTTTTGGAATAATCTCTCTACAAGATATGGCCACCGCATGGGACTGCAAAGGATGGTGGAGGTTGAAGGAAAATGATAGTCTTTGGGCAAAATATATGAGGGCAAGATATTTAGAAAAGCGGCTTAAGAAAGTTTCAAATAATTGGAAAGCCTTGGAAAAACAAAAGGAAAAAGTAGAATCTCATTCAATATTAAAAAAGAGTGGCTGGAAATGGATCCTAACATCACAAGGTAATTTTACACTTAAATCGGTAAAGGAATTAATTAGAAAAAAAAGCCCGTTCAATCTATATCTAAATGGGTCTGGAAGGCAGGTATCCCACAGAAAATGTGCTCGCTAGCATGGAAAGTAACAGCAAATGCAATACCTGTGGATACTAATGTTCAAAGTAAGTGCATTAAAATGGTGTCTAGATGTGAATGCTGCTTAGAGGAAGAAGAATCTTTGGATCACCTATTTTCAAAAGGTAAAATTGCCACACAGGTCTGGAATAAATTTGATGAAATAAAGAAAATCGTTAAAAGAGAAGACGGTTTAATGGAACGAATTAAAACATGGGAAAAGTAATTTCTACTAATCCTACTAGAATTTGGCTTAATATGTACTTACCACATGTAATAATATGGTGTATATGGAAGGCTCGAAATAGGAGTAGATTTGAAGGAAAGAAAATGGACACAAATGAAATATCACAAGAAATTAGGCAGGAAATAAGTAACATATCAAATTTTAATCCTGTAATTTTAAATAAAATAGACATAGAAAAGAAAGCAGAACGGGAATGGTTCCTAAATATAAAAATAAATAAACAATATTGGGCGAAAAGTATCTCTTGGCACAAACCTCCGGAAGGAAAACTCTCCTTAAATATGGATGAAAGTTTTAATAGGGACACATGTATAGCGGGGGGAGGTGGGTTAATAAGAGATTCTACAGGGACAGTTATGAAAGCTTTTACTACAGTTAGTGTAGCAGCCTCGGCTCTCCATTTAGAAATCAGAGCATTAAATATAAGTTTAAGTGTTTGTAAAAAATTAGACTATAAGAATATTCAAATACAGGTAGATTCATTGTTATTAGTTAATTTTGTAACAAAGAAAATATCTCTTTGGAAACATGAAGAGGAATTAGAAATTATATTGAATCTCATAGAAGAACTGAATGCATCAATATTACATATATATAGGGAGCTAAACACCCCGGCAGACAATCTTGCAAGGTTAGGATCACAAAAAAGAGAAGCAGAATATGATGAGGTTACTCTGCCGATAAAAATAAAAGGCCTAGTGGAACTAGACAAGAATGCAATTCCCTATGTAAGAGTTAGAAAGGGTAGAAAGTGAGAGGTAGTTAAAATATTAATAGATTATATATGTATAATAGAAGAGGAAAGGTTAATGGTAAAGAATGGGGCTCCCTTGGGGAATATGGTATAGATGTATTTGTTTTTCTTAGCAGCGCAGCTCACTCAAAGCTTCATTCATTGGGAGGCAAGATTTGTTGGCACACGCAGTCTAAACCTCATTTGCTTTAAGTCTTTGTTTATTGTATGTTTAAAAGTTTTATTTATGCTTATGAGAACAATGTTGCAAGGTCATGTGTTAATTAATTAGTTAGGATGCTAGAACATTAGACAGTTGGGGTATAGAATAGGTCTTGCTGTCATTAAAGAAGCAAATTTCAGATTATATATATATATATATATATATATATATATATATATATATATATATATAAATTAAATATAAGCAATAAATTAAATATTTAAAATATAATCATGCATAAAACTTTTAAAGTTATAATTATAGTAAGATATAATAATTTATAGTTATATGTTATTTTACAAATAATATATATAGTTATAAATATTTATATATAATTAAACAAATAGTTACATTTAGATATATTCATACAAGTAGTTATGAGTTATTATACATAAATATATACAACATTAAAAACATATATTTTGATTTAATTATATGAATATATAGTACAAATATAGTTATTTATATTTAGATAGACATTTATTTAATTATACAAATATTTATATATAGTTATACACATATAGTTTAACATAATGTTGTATGTTGTTATACATCTAATTATAAATATTGTTACAGGTGTTTATACATATAGTTACACATAAGTTAAACGTATATTTATACATGTAGGTTTATATATTTGTTCATTTAATTTTATATATTTATACATATAGTAATGTATAGGTATAGATATAGTAAAATACTTTTTTATATGCTACTATATACAAATATATATTAAATATAAGCTGTAAATTTAATATTTAAATATAATTATGCATAAAACTTGTAATGTTATACATATAGTAAGAAAAAATTATTTATAGTTATGTATTATTTTACATATAATATATATAGTTATTAATAGTTATATATAATTAAACATATAATTATATAAAGATATATTCATACTAGTAGTTATAAGTAGTTATACATAAATATATGCAACGTTATAAACATATATTTTGATTTTATTATATGAATACATATATGTATATATAGTTACAAATATAGTTATATATAATTATATAGATATTTATTTAGTTATACAAATATTTATATATAATTATAAATATATTGTTTATCATAATGTTGTATATTGTTATACATGTAATTATAAATATAGTTACATGTGATTATACATATAGTTACACATATAGTTAAACGTATATTTATACATGTAGGATTATATATTTATTCATTTAATTATAATATTTATACATATAGTAATGTATAGGTATAGTAAAATACTTTTTTATATACTACTATATAAAAATATATATTAAATATAAGCTATACATTTAATATTTATATATAATAATATATAAAACTTTTAAAGTTATACATATAGTAATATACACTTATTTATAGTTATATATTATTTTACATATACTATATATAGTTATAAATAGTTATATATAATTAAACATATAGTTATATATAGATATATTCATACAAGTAGCTATAAGTAGTTTTACATAAATATATACAACATTATAAACAAATATTTTTCTTTAATTATATGAATACATATATGTATATGTAGTTACAAATATAGTTATATATAATTATATATTTAGTTATATAAATATTTATATATAGTTATACATATATAGTTTAATATAATGTTGTATGTTGTTATACATGTAATTATAAATATTATTATATATGGTTATACATATAGTTACACATATAGTTAAACATATATTTATACATGTAGGTTTATATATTTGTTCATTTAAATTTATATATTTATACATATTGTAATGTATAGGAATAGATATAGTAAAATAATTTTGTATATACTACTATATACAAATATATATTAAATATAAGCTGTACATTTAATATTTAAATATAATTATATATAAAACTTTTAAAGTTATAGATATAGTAATATACACTTATTTATAGTTATATATTACTTTACATATAATATATATAGTTATAAATAGTTATATATAATTAAACATATATTTATATATAGATATATTCATAAAAGTAGCAATAAGGAGTAATACATAAATATATACAACGTTATAAACAAATATTTTGATTTAATTATATGAATACATATATGGATATATTTTTACAAAGATAGTTATATATAATTATATAGACATTTATTTAGTTATACAAATATTTATATATAGTTATACACATATAGTTTAACATAATATTGTATGTTGTTATACATGTAATTATAGATATTATAACATGTAATTATAGATATTATAACATGTGGTTATACATATACTTACACATATAGTTAAACAGATATTTATACATGTAGGTTTATATGTTTGTTCATTTAAATTTATATATAGTAATGTATAGGTATAGATATAGTAAAATACTTTTTTATATACTACTATATACAAATATATTTTAAATATAAGCTCTACATTTAATATTTAAATATAATTATATATAAAACTTTTAAAGTTATACATATTGTAATATACAATTATTTATAGTTATATATTATTTTACATATAATATATATAGTTATAAATAGGTATATATAATTAAACATATAGTTTTATATAGATATATTCATACAAGAAGCTATAAGTAGTTATACATAAATATAAACAACATTATAAACAAATATTTTGATTAAATTATATGAATACATATACGTATATATAGTTACAAATATAGTTATATATAATTATATAGACATTTATTTAGTTATACAAATATTTATATATAGTTATACACATATAGTTTAACATAATATTGTATGTTGTTATACATGTAATTATAAATATTATTACATGTTGTTATACATATAGTTACACATATAGTTAAACATATATTTATACATGTATGTTTATATATTTATACATATAGTAATGTATAGTTATAGATATAGTAAAATATTTTTTTATATACTACTATATACAAATATATATTAAATATAAGCTATAAATTTAATATTTAAAATATAATTATGCCTAAACTTTTATAGTTATACATATAGTAAGATATAATTATTTATAGTTAAATAATGTTTTACATATATAAATAGTATATATAATTAAACATATAGTTATATATAGATATATTCATACATGTAGTTATAAGTAGTTATACATAAGTAGTATATACAATATTATAAACAAATATTTTAATTTAATTATATTAATACATATATGTATATGTAGTTACAATTATAGTTATATTTAATTATATAGAGTGTTACATAGTTATACAAATATTTATATATAGTTCTACACATATAATTATAAATATGTATGTTGTTAAAGATATAATTATATATAACATTTATATAGTTATACATTTTGTAAAATATAATTATATATAGTTATATATTATTATACATATAGTATATTTTTTTAGAAATATAGTTATATAGAATTGTAGATATAGTTATACATTATTATATAGTTAAAAATTAGTTATGTAAAGTTATAAATATAGTTTAAAAAATAGTTTAATTTATTATAAATATAGGTATTAATATTTTTATATAAAATGGCATATGATTATATAATTAAACACGTGTATCTATATAATATTTGTGAATAAAATATTTTTATAAATGTTACTTAAATATTATTATATTTATATGTAACACTTTTTTAAATAATATATAGTATATATATCACATTTATATAAACATTATAAATATTCAATATTTATATAAAAAATAATATGTAATATAAATATTTACAAAATTGTATAATAATTTAATTTTACATAGTTGTTATATAAATAATTATATAAAAGGATAGTACACTATAAATGTTATATAGATTATATAGACAATACATATGTATAAATATTAAAGTATAATGTAATATGTTTTATATATTAAAGTATAGACATTCATATATAATGTCATACGATTCTATAAATGTATAAAAGTTTATATATACAATTATAGGCATTTAATATTAACATTGTTTAAATGTTTGATTTTATATTAATCATTATAAATATATAAAGTATAACCATTTATACATAATGTCATATGATTATGTAAATATAAACCATAACATTAAATTTATTTAGATGCAAACATTCTATATTTGAAATCAAAATCAATAAAACCCTAAAAATCTAAATAAAGAACAAAGATTAAACTCAAAAATTATAGTTTAATTAATTGTTTCGAGTCAAAATCATGTTAGGTTAAATGAAATTGAAACAAAAATCAAGAAATTTAGAAGAGAAATAAAAAAACCTAGTACCCGATTATACTAAAAAATGAAAATATGATTTTCTATATATAATTCAGACAAACAGAAATATGTATGTGTTTTGAAGGAGAAGAACATAAAAAAACATACCTAGATTTAGAAGAAGAAAACAAATTTTATCGAATTTATGCTTGCAGTAGCCTCTGCTTCAAAAAATAATAGTTTCAAATGAATGTAGGTGTTAATGACTTAGCAAATGAATTTTAAGTCAAAAAATTAGAAATATGTAGTACCAACCAAAATTATAGTTGGAAAAAGGTTAGTAATTACAAAGATATAAGTATTTGGAAGTCATCTTTACTAACCAATTTTAATTGTAATATATTTTTGGTCATTAAGAACTATATATCTATCTACTATTAGTCTATTTATCTATCTGAATATCTATCTATCTATCTATATATCTATCTATCTGTCTATCTATCTAATTGACTATCTAATTATCTGTCTATTTTGCTATTAGTCTATCTATCTATGTATATATCTGTCAATCTATCTATTTATTTATCTAGCTATCTATCAATATGTATATATGTCTATCTGTCTATCTGTCAATCTATCTATTTGTCTTTCTATCTATATATCTATCGGTCTAACTATCTATCTATTTATCTGTTAATCTATCTATCTATTTATCTGTCTATATGTCTATCTGTTAATATTTCTATCTACTTATCTATCTCTCTATCTATCTATGTATCAATCTATTTGTGTATTTGACAATCAATCGATTTGTCTCTTTATTTATCTATCTATCGGTCAATCTGTCTATTTGTATATTTGTCTATCTGTGTATCTATCTATCTATGTATCTATCTGTCTTTCTATTTATTTGTATATATATATATATATATATATATATATATATATATATATCTATCTATCTATATATCTAACTATCTATCTATTAATCTATCTATATATCTATATATGTATATGTCAATCTATCAATCTTAATATATGTCTATCTATTTATCTATATGTCTATCAGTCTGTCTATCTGTCTATATGTCTATCTATCTATCTGTCTATCTATCTGTCTATCTATATGTCCTATCTATCTATATATATGTCTATCTGAATATTTTCCTATCTATATATCTATGTATCTATCTGTGTATATTTCTATCAATATATCTATCTATGTGTCTATATATTTATATGACTCTGTGTCTCTATATATGTGTGTGTGTGTGTGTGTGTATGTCAAACTATCTATATATGTATCTATCAGTCTATCTATCTATTTGTATATAAGTCTATCTATCTGTCTATCTGTTTATATGTCTATCTTACTATTTGTCTATCTATCTTTCTATCAATCTATCTATGTGTTTATCTATTTATTTGTCTATGTATCTATCGATCTGTCTATCTGTTTATCTGTCTATCTATCTATAAATCTATCTAATGTATATCTATCTATCTATCTATGCATATGTCTATATGTCTATATGTCAATCAGTATAACTATCTATCGATCTGTATGTCTATCTGTCTTTTTGTCATTCAATCTAGTTATCTATCTGTCTATCTATCTATCTATCTATATATTTATTTGTCTATCTATTTCTATATCTACCTATCTATCTATCTATTTGAATCTCTGTGTATTTATCTTTCTAACTATCAATTTATCTATCTATCTTTCTTTCTATCTCTCTATATGTATATCTATATATCTATCTATCTAAATTCTATCTATCTATCTATTTGTATATTATTCTATCCATTTATCTATCTATATGTCTATCTATCTATCGGACTATATATCTATCTGTCTTTCTACTTATCTATATATAAGTCTCTATGTGTATCTATCCATATGGTTATATAGCCATGCAACTATCTATTTATTTGTATATCTTCCTTTCTATATATCTGCCTATTTGTCTATATGGCTATTCGTCTATCTATCGATATGTCTATCTTTTTATCTATATATCTATCTATCATCATTCCATCTATCTATCTATCAAATTGTATATCTGTCTATCTATCAATCTGCATGTATATCTGTCTATTTGTCTTTCTATCAATCTTTTTATCTTTTTATCTAACTAACTAGCTATCTATCTATCTGCATATCTGCCTATATGACTATAAGTCTATATGTCAATATGTCTATCAATCTATATGGATATATGGATATCTGGCTGTCTCATTGTCTATGTGCTTTTTATCAATATGTCTATCTATCGATCTATATATCTATCTATTTGACTATTTGTATGTCTATCTATCTATCTTCAATCTATATAACTATCTTTCTATATGTCTACCTAACTATCTGTCTATTTATATATATATTTATTTATCAATTTTTCTATCAATCCATCTATCTATCTGTCTATTTGCTTAATAGCCTAACTATCTATATGTCTAAATATCTATATTTATATCTATTTATCTATCCATATGGCTTTTGGCTATCAGGCTATCTATCTATCTATCTTTCTATCTATCTGTCTATCTATCTATCTGGCTATCTATCTATTTATCTAAATATCTGTCTATCTATATATATGTATATCTGTCTATTTGTTTATCTGTCTTTCTTTTATCTATCTATCTGCCTATCTGTCTATATATCTATTTGTCTATATGTCTATCTATCTATATCCCTATCTGTCTATCTATCTATCTATCAATCTTTCTATTTATCTATCTATCTCTCTATCTATCTATCTTTATAACTATCTACCTATCAGTCTATTTGTCTATCTGCCTACCCATATATATATACACATTTCTCTATATTTATATGCCAATCTTTCAATCTGTCTACCCATCTATCTGTCCATTTATCTATCTACCTATCTTTATTTGTCTAAATGTCTATATATCGATCTCTCACTATATCTATGTGTTTATTTATCTATATGGCTATCTATCAATCTGTCTATCTATCTATTTGTCTTTTTTTAAATCTGTCAATCTATCAATTTGTCTATCTGTCTATCTTTCTTCTGTCTATCTGTCTAAGTGTCTACCTATCAACATGTCTATCTGACTATCAGTCTATCTCCCAATCAATCTATTTATCTATTTGTCTATCTATTTATCTGTCTATCTATCTATCTATCTGTCTTTCAGTTTATATATATCTCTCTCTATCTATTTGTCTATCAATCGATTTGTGTATTTGATTATCAATCTATTTGTCTATTTATCTATCTATCTATCGGTCAATATGTCTATCTGTATATTTGTCTATCTGTCTAGTTGACTATCTATTTATATGTCTATCTGTCTATCTGTATATCTCTCTATCTATCTATCCATCAATATATCTATATATCTAACAAATTGTCAATCTATAAATCTATATATATGTCTATCTACCTATCTGGGTATATGTCTATATGTATATCTGTATAACTATCTATCTATCTATGTATTTGTCTATCTATCTATCTGACTATATATCTATGTATCAATGGTCTATCTATCTATCTATCTTTATGTCTATATTATATATATATATATATATATATATATTATATATATATATATATATATATATATATATTTGTCTATCTATCTATCTTTTTATCTATCTATTTATATATATATCTATCTATCTGTCTATTAGTCTATCTATCTGTCTATCTATATGTCTTTCTCTCTATCTGTCTATATGTCTATCTGACTATCTATCAATATGTGTATCTATCTATCTGTGTATCTATCTATCTATGTATCTAGCTATCTCCTTGTCTATCTATATATCTATCTATATATCAATATATCTAACTATATATCTGTCTATCTATCTATCTGTCTATATATCTATCTGTGTATATGTCAATCTGTCTATCTATTTATATGTCTATTTATCTATCTATCTATCTATTAGTCTGTAAATCTGTCTATATGTCTATATGTCTATCTATCTATCTATCTATTTGTCTATATATCTGTCTATCTATATGTCGTGTGTATCTGTCTATATGTGTTTCTAACTAACTACCTATCTGTCAATCTATCTATTTGCCTATCTATCTATCTAAATAACTATGTATCTATTTGTGTATCTATCATTCAATATATTTATCTATCTATCTATATATCTATATGACTATGTGTCTATATATATATATATTTATGTATATATCAATCCATATATCTATTTATCTATCTGTCTATCTATTAGTCTATATATCTATCCATATGTCTATCTTAACTATCTGTCTATATGTATATTTGTTATCTATGTATCTATCTATTTATTTTTGTATCTCTCTATCTGTCTATCTATTTATATGTCTATCTATCTATCTATAAATTTATCTAATGTATATCTATCTATCTATGTATATGTCTAAATGTCTATCAGTATAACTATCTATCTTTTTATCTGTCTCTCTGTCATTCTATCTAGCTAGCTATCTATCTGTCTATCTATCTATCTATATATTTATTATCTATCTACCTACCTATCTATCTATCTATATCCCTATCTGTCTATCTATATATCTATTTGTCTATATGTTATTTTGTCTATCTAACTATCTATCTATCAATCTATATATATATATATATACACATATCTATTTGCCTATCCATCTATCTGTGTATCTTTCAATATATATATGTGTTAATCTTTGTATCTGTCTATCTATCTATCTGTCCATTTATCTATCTGCCTATCTTCATCTGTCTAAATGTCTTTATGTCTATATCTCTCTATATCTAGGTGTTTATCTATCTATATGTCTATGTATCAATCTGTCAATCTCTCTATCTGTCTTTCTGTAAATCTTTCAATCTATCAATCTATCAATCTTTCTATCTATCTATCTTTCTTTAATCTATTTGTCTACATGTCTACCTGTCTACATGTGTATCTGATTATCTATCTATCTATGTATCTATCTATTTATCTATTATTCTATTAGTCTATTTATCTATCTGTCTGTCTGTCTGTCAATCTGTCTATATGTATATATGTATATCTGTATATCTGTTTATCTGTCTATTTATCTATCTGTCTATCTGTCTATTTGGCTATGTGTCTATCTCTCTATTTATTTATCTGACTATCAATCAATCAATCAATCTATCTGTCTATCTGTCTATTTATCTATCTACAGGTCTACCTTTCTTCATATATATATATATATATATATTTAATTTTCTATTTGTCTATCTTTCTATCTGTGTTTCTTTTTATCTATCAATCAGTATATCTTTCTATTTGTCTATATTTCTTTCTCTTTATCTGTCTATCATTCTATATATCTATCCTTCAATTTGTGTATTTGTCTATCGCTCTTTCTTATAATCTTTCAATCTGCAAAACTATCAATCTGTAAATCTATAAATTTGTCTTTCTATCTATGTATCTATCTTTTAATCTATTTATCTTTCAATCAATTTATGTGTCTATCGATTTATTTGTCTAACAATCTATCTACCTATATGTCTATCTGCATATCTACCTATCTATTTATCTTTCTTTCTTTCCATTAATCTATATATTTGTCTATTTGTCTATCTTTTTATCTATCAATCTAACTTTCGATCTATTTGTCTATCTGTTTATCTATCTATCGGTCTATCTGTCTATCTTTCTATCTATCTATCTATCTGTTTATCTAAAATCTATCGATATGTCTATCTGTCTATATATCTATCTATCTATTTATCTATATATCTCACTATCTATATATCTATCTAATTGTCAATCTATCAATCTATCTGTCACTATAACTATCTATCTATATGTCACTCTATATATCTATCTATCTATCTATATGTTTATGTATCTCTCTATAAATCAATGTTATATGTCATGTATCTATATGTG